>CAJUYI010000072.1:267239-280022 GCA_910591695.1 Galerucella pusilla
GTACTTGTGTAAACTGAATGGACTCGAAAGAGTTTTCGCATACTGTAGATTTTTATCTAAGCAAACACCCGATCGGTAATATTCTATGTTATATTTCTATTGGCTTATAGAAAGCTATAGATTTGCTCACAGATGTGTACATAATTGACCCATGGGATTTTGGCTAGGTTTGGGTGATAAGCAGTTCCATAAGAATTTCATAGAGCTGTGATAGTATCCTATTATATGATTTTGTGAATTGTTTAATCGCACCTCGTGAATTAAGATGATTACAAAATCATTAATAAGCAAATAATTACGGTCTTCACGTTTTTTTTCAAAACTCATTGCTCTCTCGTTAGTTTTAAAATAATTATTGAATCTAAAATTAGTTTTAATACCTGTGTATTTGTTTTGATAGTGTTTCCTGTTTGAAAAGTTAAATATTTGTTTTGTTCTTCAGTTAACAAGTGGTATAATGGTGAAAAGGTATTTCTGATATGAATAAAGCTCTTCGTAATAGGCCTGTAGAATAAAATGAAACTCTTAGTCGCAATTCACAGAGAACAGGATATTTTTTTATGAAATAAATCAATTTGATTTGTTAAAGAATATTTTTTATTTGTCAGTGCGAAGTGGAAATCTTCTGGCACCACCCGAATCAGACGACCAGGATATGCTGGTTCTTGTGGTAACATTTTCAAAAAGTTTTCGAGACATTTACCAAATGTCAGGTCTTGTGCGCTTCTGTTGAGATAGTCCAATCACCTATAGTTGTATGAAGTTGCATACAGTTTTTCGTAAAACTCTGTCGTCAGCCTTTTGTGAAGTACGTGTTCCTACAACTTATAATAGAGAGATGGGATCGGAATTTTTGTGTATATTTACTGCCCTATAGCATGCAAATGGCATAAGCTTGTACCAAGCAGCTTCCACGCCACTACCACGCTCCGGCCATTACAGATCAGAAACGAGTTATTATGACTACTTTTGTCCATAAAAGTGGCCTGCCAGTTGAGGTGGAATTGGATACAATTTCTTTCACAGCAACTAGAAAGCAAAGCTTATCCTGATATACACAAAATAAAAATTTATCTTCAGAAGACATTCACAACCAATTGCTTAAATAACTGTTGAGGTTTTGCCAGAAATAGAAACGATTTTCCGTTGATATTGCGACAGATTTTTCTCACAGCTTAACTTTTTTTTGAATGACTTGATCTATTTAAGAATGCGAATGCGAATTTTAGCATTTGACTGTCAAATTAAGGTCAGCAAAGGTACGCTGCATGTTGTATGTAAAAGTGTCCAGTAATGAAACCAAACTTTAAAAATACAAAATCAAATACTTTTTACCTTTTTTCATTTCAATGAATGAAGTCAAATGATAAATTTCTTTGATATCAGTAATTTAATGTGTGTTATTTTGGCTTCGTCACTTTTTTCTCCTATAAAACACTCAAATTAATTTAAACCGATTTTTTTTATATTACATATTTATATTTTTTATTTATAAGTGTAACTGGCCTAAAAAGTGAATGTACGATACAGAAAAAAAATATTCTGCACTGTTATCGTTTATATTTGCAAGATTTATAGATTAAAAAAAAGTAAATAAAAAATAAATTTTCGCAACAGCTTCTATCGGTTAAACACTTTAGAATTGATGTTGATATTTGTATTTTTTTGTTTGCTGTCTGAATATATGAACTTTAAATAAACGTAAAAAGTACTCGAAGGGTATTAGGGACAATTTAGAAGCAACAGTCTTTAATACAATAAATAGGAAAGTATTGTAATTAAATTGAATGAACAACAACAACAACAATAAACATAATTTCACGAGAAATTTGAATCACATCTTTTATCCAAACTAAAAAGTTGAAACATTATTTTTTTAAAAACTACTCCCAATTTCGAAAAATCTAGACCAAATCATTGCCTACATCCCTACAATATTTATGCTGAAATTTAGCTTCTTAGATTTTGAGGTTTGATATGGGTATTAATAAAACAATCAGCCAGGATCTTTTTCATAAACTGACGAAGTAAATTCCGAAAACACGTGGATAATTTTAATGCGAAAACTCCATCACAGGTTGATTTATGGATTTAATTTCATATTATTTCAACATACCAATTTAATTTACCCAGAATATAACAAGTGGGTATACCTATATATACAGATGGCTCAAAAATGAAAGAAGTCTCAGGATGTGGAGTTTACTCCAGAGCACTAAGCCTAAGGATTAAGTGGGGAATGGTAAACAATACCAGAGTGGTTCAATCAGAACTGGCTGGTATCTCAATTGCCGCGAAAGAACAAACCAGAAAAGGAATTTCTGGCAAAAACTTAACAATCTGCACTGATAGTAGACAAGCCCTATTAACCTTGAACAGACAACGTGTTATATCGGGGCTAGTACTAGAGTGGCACCAAGATTTAGCTAACGCCTCGGAAGATAACAATATTATCCTGAGGTGGGTTAAAGGGCACGACAGGAGTAAAGGTAATCGCATTGCCTATTTTTTAGCCAGGGAAGCGGCTCGACTAAAAATTTTAGTACCCAGTGATACCTACGGCCTACCGACTTCGACAATTGCGGAACTAGTCAAACGTTACACCCATGCTCAATCCCTTAAGAGATGGGATGGAATCAAAGGATGCAGTCTTGCTAGGATCACCCAGGGCGACCCTGGGAAGCTGGCGCCGAAGAAATATTTGGCGATGACCAGGAAAAACCTACGTTTAACAGTAGGATTTCTGACTGGCCACTGTCAACTGAGGAAACACCTCCATAGGCATGTCTTATGCGAGTGTCCGGAGTTGTCGTCGATCATATAGTGTGTGTTGGCCTACACCTGCCGATATAAAGAAGATGTCTCCTAGTGACCTGTCCACCTTCCTGGGAAGGACAGGATGGACGATGACCTAGGAGGACAACTCCTCGGGACGATTTACAATGGGTCACATGTGGCCTAAGTGCTGTGAGCCTACACTCACCCTCCCTACTCTACAGATACAGATACAGAAAGATACTGTTCCCCAAATTAGTGTTTCCGTCCCTTGGTTGATTGATTGGTTCGGCACCATTAGTTAGAGGGATAGAGTCCTCGGCACCTCAACCTTTTGGGCAACACACCCTTGGATGCTCTAGTCCTATATCTCCAGTAAGACAATGTTTCACATTCAAAGATAATTTTAGAGGCTGTTTCCTCCTAACCGATGCACAACCGACAGATATGATCCTCCCTATATATGCCGATTGTATGCATGTGGTATAGTGATCGGTGAGTAACCTCTTCACTCTCCTTTACAGGCCCCTGCCGATGTTTAATATTTCGTAAGTCATAGTCTCCCAGGGTTTGTTGACCACGAGTCTGCTGTGTTCCTGTTTTGGCACGTGTCTCCTGTACGACCGATGTTTAGGTTGAGTTCACAGAGATGTACAAATACGTGCAGCAGTTTTTAATATCTCAAATACTGGTCCTGGATCCATCTATGTATATCCCATTCCATTAACTGTTGTCAATATGTTATCACTTCTTATCAAGAAGCGAGTTTGTGATAACATCTGTGAGTTGGTTAGTTTCACGTCCAGAATTATACCCAGTCACTTGAACTCCTGGCTTAGACATAGCTGCACGTTGAAGAGGCTTGGCAATTTCAATCTCTCAAGCTTCCTTTTTGTAGTCAATGGAACGAGCGCAGTTCATGCAAGGTTTACCCATAGGCATTACCTGTTCAATTTCTCCAGGAGATCGTCTATGTTGAGGTCCCACAGCAAAGGTCCTCTCTGTGGGCATCCATTCACTATCGATACTTCCATGGAGTCTCCCAATGAGGTTGTTACTGCTGATCTGTTAAAAATCATGTTTTTCATCCACCGATGTGTGCTGTCATCTGCTTGCAACAGCAGCTATCATGGAATCAAAGGATGTGTGGTCAAACCCTTCTTTTATATCAAGAAATGCTCCGAGAGCTTTTTCTTGATTTCCTAGTGCTTCCTCAACTTTTGGAACCAGTTGGTGTGAGACTGATTTACAGGATTTTCCTGATTGATACGAATGTTGATTATTGGGAAGTGGCCTTTAAATGAGAAAGTTTTCCCTAACCCCATTGTCTTCAGCATAGAAGACGACAGAGTTATTGACCTGAATGACTTTGCCTGGAAATAATCCTTATCTTTGCTAGCTCATCTACCATTTCATTTCCTTTTATTACCGTGCGTCCTAAATCCCACAGTATGGTGACGAGGATATTATTGCCTAGTTCATTGAGTTTATTAATGCCTTCTTAGAGAGCGCATTGCTTTGATGGTTTCATAATTATCCGCTTCATAGGAAGGGAGCACATGAAAAGTTGATCAGGATATCGGGTACACAAAAAAGCTAATGTTATCTACTTATATGTTTCCCTAGAATCTATGAAGAAATAAATAGTATTTCTCAGGCTCAGTGGGGAATGGTAAATTTTTAAGAATAGATTCATTAATTTCAAAATTCATTAAATATATCTCATGGTACATTTTGTATTTTATTTTTCAGTTTTTCTCGAAAATAGTACCTCTATCTTCAAAATGTATTTATTTACGTTACAGTTTAACACTTTTGGTAGTAGGAGCAAATATTAATTGCAGAAAACTTAATGTGTCAGTAGTATATCCATTTAAATTATTTAAGCGTAATTGATATAATATTATCGTGTCCAAGAGTTTATAGTTCAGTTTCTTCGAAGGAATTATCAAGTTTGATTATATTATTAAAAATTCATTTATTAACTAGTTGAATCTGGTATATTTTCTGCTCTAATTAACCTTATATTATCAAAAGTACGATTGTATATAACAAACATTTGATGCAGCTTAAAATCTATTAAATTATGGTTATATTATTAATTAAATAAATATTTATGTACTAGGGAGCATATCCAATATAAATATTTTATCCGTTGACTGTGCATATCTGAGCTAAATTAATGTACACGAAATCATGCATTAATGACCCCTATCAATGATCAATTTTGTTTTGATAAACAATTTTGGTATAGGCAAGCAAACATACAGTAGTATTGAAAAGTAGCCAAACACTTTGGGTAAAGCTGAATGGAATTGGAAGGGCTACGTATTAGTCCTTCGAAAACACAGATAATTGCGTTCACCAGAAGAAGGAAAAGGGAAGGACTTGGACCTCTGACGCTTCAAGGTGAACCAATACGATTGTCGGATGAAGTAAAATATCTTGGGGTTATCCTAGACCCAGGCTTAACTTGGAACCTACACCTCCAGCACGTGATCAAGAAAGCAGAGGTGGCCTTCATGGTTGCCAGATGCACTTACGGCACTAAATGGGGACTTAGACCCAGCATGGTACACTGGCTGTACAAAATGGTTGTCATTACCAGGAACACATATACATCTCTGGTATGGTGGCCAAAAATCAGACAATCCTCTGATATGCTAAAACTAAGCAATGTCCAAAGACTTGCATGTATTGGCATTACAGGGGCAATGAGGACTACTCCTACAGCGGCGCTGGAGACAATGCTAGACCTTCCTCCGCTGCATTGTGTCATAATGTCACACGACTGGAAAAAGCATCAGACCATGACGTGGCACATGGGAGAGGACACACGGAGATAAGGCATGTGGATGATGACATTTTCAAAATGCCAACAGACCACATGACCACCAAATATATCTTTCGCAAATATGAAGGGATCGTCTCGCTTGGCAAATACGCTTCTGTATTTCAAGCAGAGGTCTATGCAATACTTGCATGTGCAATGGCTAATAATATGAGAGCCTACAACAACAGGCAGATCAGGATCTACAGTGACAGTCAAGCCGCCCTTAAAGCACTTCAGAGCTATAGGGTGACATCTCGGCTAGTATGGGAATGCGGCGAAGAACTTAGAAGACTGGCGACTCAGAACAGTGTAACACTGGAGTGGGTCCCAGGTCATAAAGGAATCGCAGGCAATGAAAAAGCTGACGAACTCGCAAGAGTAGGATCGTCAACTCTAAACCCGAACCTGCAGTGGGCATCCCCAGATGCTTAACGAGGTCATGGTTAAAAGGGTGGTTGAAAGAACAACACAATAAACACTGGAAGAATACGACCAGGCAAATACATGGGAAGAAATTCATAAAAGAACCATCAGAAAAAGTAGCGAAAGAACTGCTCTCAATGAGCAGGAACAAACTACGCACCATAACGGGGCTACTTACGGGACACTTTCCCACAAAGGAGCACCTAAACAAATTAGGGCTGTACAACGGAGACCTTACATGCAGAATCCATAAATTACGTCTCACGTTAAAGGGAGGGGAGGGTATCACCAGAATGTGACATTGTGTGACAAGGGGCAGAGGGGGTAAAAACTTTGTGACGTTGCATGTTGAAATTTAAAGTACAAAAACGCAAAGGTTATAAGTGAATAAGAAAATCTAAAAATTTGCGATCTCGATCTATATTTAAATATTTTAGCACTCTCGCTATGAGATTATGTTGAATTTATGAAAGATTATTCAATAAAAATATATTAAAAATGAAAATACTTGTTTTCCTTTGATTATTTTTATATACATACATATAATTGAAAAATGTGTGACGTCACATCAGGGGGGAGGGTTTCTAAAAATGTGACAACCTGTGACAAGGACGGGGGGTGGGGTTGAAAAGTTCTAAAATTCATGTGACGTAATTTATGGATGGCCCCTAAGATTAGAAATACAAGCTTTAAAATTTGGCTGAATATTGCCTAGACGTGAACCTTCGATTAACTTGAGACGTAAACTAGCATTAAACTTGTCTGCAGAGCATCCAGACGTGAAAAATTTTTCGCCAACAATAAATTAAAAAACATATTCGATGGACAGTTGAAGGAAAAAAATCGTTTCAATCGAGAATTCGAAATTTCGAATAATTGAAGACAAAAATGGAAGGAAAATGTTTAAAATGTTTAGAAATTATGTAACAAGCAGGTTACGACATGATGCACTTTTTACAACACTTCGGCACCTACGGAACAAATAACTATTTTTTATTTTTTAAAGACTTGGAAGACGGGTTACAACATATTGTACAGTCGACAGAAAAGTTTCGTATATGGAGGGGACTCAAAATGGGGAATATTTTTACTGCAATATGCTGCTACAAAAGAGTAGCTAACTACGTTGTCAGTAATAAAAATTGCAATATAGGCTTAGGATATATCCCGGTCATATGGAAGCATATTTTTGATTTGGCGCCAGCATATATAAGTATGGAGTGACCTTTAAACCAGTACAATATGGGGCTGCAATATTGGCAACAAATTCCAGCCGGCAAGACATTTTAAATGCATGGTCCATTGTGAAAAATAATTTGTTTGTTAGACGAGCACATAAATAGGACAAGAACGTCTGATGAAATGAATTCACTGGAGTTTTAGTGGCCTGGATTGTTTTGAATAAAAAAGTTGAAAGAAAAAGAGGTTGGAACATCAACACTTGATTACAAAGCTCAGGGTATACCTAAATGTACTTAATAAAGCCAACAATCTCCTCTTAGCCCAAGTATCAGTGATTTCAACCACCGAAAATCCAAAAAAACAACAAAAATACAACAAAACAAACTAATATTGCAAAGCAATACCAAACGTTAGTGGACTGTATGGACGGGATATATTGTATATAGTGTTGCCGTTATTGCAGACAATGTTGCAGGCAATGTTCAGTTTCATTTGCTGATGGTTTATTTGGAAAATCGAGATCATTTTCCGAATTATAAATCATGATAACTTAAACAATTGAAAATGGTTTTAGTGCAAACTGACAAGTTATACAATTAACAAGAAACGTAAAACTAATGAAACCAGCAACTAGATAAAATAACAGTTTGAGGTTGTCAAAACGTTATAATGGTGTTTCGGGACTTGATGCAAAACATTTGGGAGTGATTTTATGACGAGAAAATATTGTTGTGACGTGAAAAAAACCCCACGTTCCCCTGAATTGAATACAATGGATTCATTTCTTTGGGGATATCTTAAAAGCTTAAAAGCTCTTATATGCAACACCGGTAAACACAAGGAACGAAATGATCGTTAGAATAAACCTCCATTATGACGCTATAAGGCAGAATCTAGGAATGCTCTTTCAAGTTCAAAGAAATATTCTCCGTAGACTCCGGAAGTGTGTAAAAGTGCGAGGAGCCTTCTTCGAACATTCATTTTTTTTATTTGATAAATTGTAGGCTAACGAACAGAATTTTTTCTTTTTCCATTATGTAAGTAACACGATGTTCGACTGTATGCAGTTCAATTAGAAATGTTTGATTGTGTTTTGATACCTCATGTAAGTATTTTCAATAAATAATCACAATTCATGATAATTTTCTTTAGAATGTTTCTTTATGGCTAACGGTTTCCTTGGCATGTACAACGATCTAAGAATGTACATATCTCCTAAACCATAAATTTTATCGAGTTAAACAAAGAGTACCTTTTTGTTGAAAAATTGATTGAAAAATTCATTTCTGCTATCTTTAGATTGTACAGGCTGTCCCTGTAAACGTTCTTATTGTTAACCATTGGGCATGAGCCGTCCTTGGCCTTCAGATAGTAGTGTAGAATTAGTTAATCCGTCAAACACACTACATGGACATACGTAATCATCCATCAGAAATTCATAATGTTTCAATGTATAATTATAAAAATATACTTGAATATAGGTTCTGATTTCGCAGCTTTAAAGGCATATAGGTAACTCAGAAGCGAGGGTTCAACTTTCGTCACTAGAGACGAAAATTAACGTTATGAGAATTTCTCTCACTTACGGAAATCAACTTTTCGCTGAAGGTATTCTATTGCAAAATGACGTCTTTTCTTAAAGGGTTTTAGAAATAGATATTTTATAAGTCATTAGTAGGTATACAAAATAATTGTATAGTATTCAGTTTATATTGTGTATTGTGTATTCACAAAAACGCTGGTAAGTAATCGTAAATTTTTTTTTCGTTCAAACTATACCAAATTGATATAGATTAGACGTAGTGAGGATTTTATTAATAAAAAACACATCCTTCTTGTTTATCCATTCATTACATAACATAATATTATGAGATGTTAATAATTAATCACCCGTGGAATAACGAGTAGCATTTTTTTTATTGTAATACATCTTTTTATAACAACCTTGAACTAGATATATTAAAATGCATGATTATGAAGCAAAACAAGGGATAAAACGAATGCATTGCGACTATTTCAATCAAATCGTAAACTTACATAACTATTTTATATCTATTGATTATTTAAAAAAAATTGTTGTAGACCGGTAGCCAATGACAAGTGTGAGCTTCATTATTTTAAATGGAAATCGTTTCCACCATCGAGTTTAATGTGAAAAACTAGTAGAATGAGGCTATTACCCAAGACCCAAGATCGACGCTACAGGGGACATTGACAATCATATCATTAACAAACAAGTTCCGCCGTAAAATGTATGCCACTAATGTTTTTCGAATCTAATAACATAGCAAAATCTTCGGCATACATTAGCTTATTGTTTTTTCTTTTCACCTTTTTATCAATTTTCAACCCTCGCTTATTAACCCTTAGTATGGATTTGTATGCCATGTACTTATTTTCATGACAAAGTAGAAACCAAGAATTGCATGCAAGAACGTGGCATCCGTTAGTAAATTGTTCCAGTTTCCTGAAAATTCAGATTTTCACTTACCCTATAGCGTCGATTAGTAAGTTTGGGTCTTGGGCAATAGCCTTACTCTATTTGTTTTTCACCTTAAACTCTATGGTAAAAAACGGCATCCATTTGAAATAATGAAGCCTACATGCGTCATTGGATACCGGTCCTTTAATGTTTATTGTCACTTGTTGCTAATAAAGTCTTGTTTAAAATTATAATACCTTCCAATATTTTAATAGAAGATGTATTCATTTGGTGTACCTTCCAATATTTTAATAGAAGATGTATTCATTTGGTGTACATTTCTGTGTAGAGTTTGTTACTTTTGATGTCACTGGTCAATTGTTTAGAAAGAAAAAATGGTCATTATAAATAATAGTCTATAATACCAATCCAAAAATTGACCAAAAAAGAGTACTGGATCTATGCTATAAATGTGGAATGTGGAATTACAACAACTCATGTGTAGTTATTAATAAAATTCGTAATGCCATGTTTTGAGGAATCGGCTTTATCTGTGTAAACAAAACAGGGGCAGTGAAATTGGGATTGTTTTCAATTTTTTTCAAACTTGACAATACAGCTTACTGCGTGGATTAGGTAGCAAATCTTAAATTATTAGTGCAATGGAGACACGTTTTTGAAGCCTCAGGTGCGGTTTCCAAAATATTCAAGACAATACAAATTCGATCTTTTGGACTCTTATTTAAATCCCTAGGTCTGTTGTCCAAGACACTCAAGAATATACAAATTTGCCCTATCTTGGTTTTTAGCAAAATAGTGTTTATTTATAAAAATTTACCAGTTAGAAGTAGTGTACTTGAAGGTCCAGTTTTAGGTCCAATTCTTCTCTTGGTATTCATTAACGATGTCCCAGACCTACAATTAATGGTGAATTCACTTTATCATGAGGATGATGAAAAGGCAGACTAGCTGTCCCGATGAAGAGAACTTTTTGTGGTATATCGAAAGCGTTATAGAAAAATATATAAGTATTTGAACAAAAAAGCAGTCCTAATAGTGGTGGAATGAGGCGCTTGGAATGAGTTACGACAAGTGTTCATCAAAGAAGAGTATCTACCTACTAAGCCAGTATAGACGAACAACCAGGATCCTGGTTGGGTTCCTAACAGGGTACCTATACTGTAGATCCAAGAAAACACATGAACTATATCGGACTAGCAGCCACAACCATATGCAAGATGAGAAAGCTCCTGTAAAGGCATAACAAGGCCAAAGCTTTCGACGACTGGGAAGAAAAAGACAAAAGCCTTATATGAAGGACCCAAGGCTGGGCTAATCATATAGGGCCTTTACAAATATTAATATTTAACAGATACAGATACACTTTGATCTTAGTTGAAGGCCGAGAAACAAATTACATCAATTTACCCAATTTGAAGAGCCGAGGCTCCGTTTTTGGATATTTATAAACAATACAAATATTCACATATCAAATTCGCTTTGCAATTTCCCTTTCTCCGTGGTGGAAAGATATGAAAATTTTGGGGTTGACAACTTGGACCGAAGTCCCACATTGAATACACTGGGTGTTTTGTTGTATAAAAATTCATAAAAAAAATTCATATGAAAATAAACTGTTCAGAAAAACCACACCTTCTTCTCGGTTTTGGGTTGGGATTTATTTGCAATTAAAGTGGGTCACAAACATCTGATCCACTTGGTATAAATGGAAAAATTGCGAATATGATCAAAATACAGAGGTAACATATAAATAGGTGCGTACAGTGCATACTAAATCCTGTTAGTATAATTATTTTCATTTTCAAAATATATTTGCAATCAATCAATCTATTTACACATTAAATCAGTTTTTCTAGATGTCAGTACATCGATAACATATTTAGTTAGTAGTTCCCATCTCGACTATTGAAAAAACAGACACATTCAATAAAAACACTGATGACGTGTTATTAGCTGGCCTATTGCCAGATATTCGCAAAAAATGACTAAACTGCCCTACCCCAACGTTTAAATTAAAGATTGGGTTATGGTTTACGACCGAACCGTCTGATTTTTAACTGAAACAACGTTTTATTGGGAATCTCCAGATTACGTGAAAAAAATTAATAGCATTGAATTTCGATAAAACAACAGAGCGATGGGTATAATTTTTATCCAATATTAATTAGAATAATGAAAAATGTGAAACCGTCCAGGTCTTGTTTATTCAGTGAGTCTCGAAATTCCTTTAATAAAACCCATGTCTCCATGTAAGAAAAATTTGGTTGGAATTGGTTTTAATAAAATTGTTTAACCCTTCTTACTAGCAAAACAAAAGCTCTGCGACACTTCATCAGGAATATCCAAATATCTGCGAACCGTCTGCGTCATCTTTAGTTGTAAAGAGTGAAATACTGAAGGGACTAAACTTTTGCAATAATACAGATTGTACAATAAATGTTACTATTAATACCAACGATTTCTAAATATACTAATTATGTTGTTGTTGTTGTTTTCAGAATATTGTTATAAATAAATAATGTTTTTTTATAATTAATTTCAATTGGTTTTTTTTTTATTTAGCAAACGGAAAAAACGGAGATCGGGAAAAATTTTCCGTGCGCTGTTCTGAAAATGCCAACTTCACGTCTTCGGATGAGTAAGCTATTTATTACATTGATTTCTGCTTCCTATGGAGTGTATATTCACAATTTAACAAAATTTTGAGTTACCTACCTAGTTCTTACAATCAGGCGACGATATATCATGTTACCAACTGTCAATAAACAAATAAATAAAATGAAATTTATATTCAAATTTGTCTATTTCCACATCTTTATCGCTTTTATCTGTCACTGTTACTCCCAGATATTCAAAGTGATTTACTTTTTGGAACGAATACCTTCACCATTGGTTGTTATATATTTTCGTGTTTTAGCTGGTACCCATTTCTAAATATTCAGTTTTCACTTCATTTATATAAAAGCTATACTTTCTCGATTTATTTTCCAGATTTCTAAGTATTTGCTTCAGTATCTTCTGTATGTTCCTTGTGGTATATTATTCATTCTTTTTTTTTATTTCTTTGGAAATTAAACCAAAATATTTTTGAATTCTTTATTTCAACGTTTCGGTAGCGTTCCAGCTA
>CAJUYI010000072.1:295022-327352 GCA_910591695.1 Galerucella pusilla
TTATCTATTTAGACATACGCTTTGATATCTCAATTTCTTACTAACTTCCAATTTTCTGTGGCTAATAGACTATGTCTGAGGCCATTCTCCACCACACACACACACAATTATAATTGTCCTTTTTTGTAGAGCGTCAAATATATCTTAGTCATTTGGAAGAATTGCTCTCTACAGGAGTTATAAAATTCCAAACCACAAGACTATTTTGTTTCCATGATAAATAAATGGAAAATGGAAATTATCAATGCTCTTCATATAAATATGGAGAGTTCAAACTTTCAGCGTATTTTATATCCGTTATGACCAACAATATTTAAAGGAAAGAAAAATGATCAAATGTCTAATATTTATTTATAAAAATTCTTTTGTCAGCTGCAAACCTCGTTTGTTTGATTTTTCAATTTAATTATGCCATACATGGTATTTTAGAATATGTATTTGTAATCTTTATTGAAAACCTACAGGATTAATACGTTTTCTAACCTTTGTCTAGTCCGAATTAGGAAAATTTAATGTTCTACCTTAAACCTCCTTTCAAGTAGGATAAATAAAAATTGTGGAGTATCGTTGTATTCCATTTTTTATTTCCGTGAATTTATCCTGAAATTTTAACCCTGTGATTATATTTTGAATTCTCCTCGTTTTGCGTATTTCATAGATTTGGTTGAATATAGTTGAATATAAACTGATATTTTAATTCAGGTTTTCCTGAATGGTCGTGATCTATTTCATTAAATCGGGTATACAGTATGTTTTGTCTAATAATATCATTATTTATTAAACGTTTATTGAAGGATGTATAAATTTGATCTATAATTCAATTGTTTTACAATTGATGTATTTTGAAATAAAAACCACTGAAAATATTTATTTATTCTGACCACAACTTATCTTCTTCTTATCAACAGTTAGTCATTACCTTACTCAGATGTGGGTGGAAAAAGACGTTCTTTCAAATTATGAATGAATTGCGAAATTCATTATAAGTTTTACTCATGCATTTATGTCAATTCCTGTGAAAATTATCGGCGGTTTCCGTTTCCCTATATCTGGTTTTAACAAAAAACGCAATGTCGTGCTGTATCACTTTTTTAGAGGGATTCCCATGTACGTCAAAACAGATCAAAAGATTACAGAAAAAACCAAAATAAACAAAGAAAGAAAGATGAAAGAAAACTGATAAGTTGTGTCTTGGACAAAAAATTAATAATTGCTACTTTGGGATAAGTTCATTTGTGCCCGTATTCTTGACTATCTGGAAAGGGATCGTTTCCGGAAACAAAAGTGTATTATCATTGAAAGTGGCAAAGTACCAGCGAGAGGACCATTTAGTTGCATAGTGTTGCCGCGTATTCAAGTGTCAATGAACGTACCAAAACGGAAATGCTATTCAAAATATTCAACGTCAAATTTCTTCTGTATTTCTAATGCTCCTGCAAAATCTTCCATATCTTCTTGAATCAGCAAAACTTCCTTGCGGTAGCTAGTTTTCTGGTTGGTAAAAGACGGGAAATTTTAAATTGACAGGAATATTCATTTTACACTCACATTTTCAAGAACATAGCAATAACCGCTTTAAGGTGAATCATGCCCATTTACCGGGAAAGAAAAAGGGTCCTTCAGGATTAGATTTGGCGATCTTAATTCAGTTTGTAACCGATTAATACCAACCCATATGACAATAAAATTACTTTGATTTGTAAGTTAACTAGTACAAAAATACGAAAGTGTGCATCATAATAACCTCTCTCTTTTTTATGTCATGCTTATCTGTTAATTCCCAATGGAGCACAATCATTTCTTTACTGTAAGTGTTTATTGTGATAATCCTCATTCAGAAATTGACCACCATTTCATGAAATTATGGATCGTCATCCCCGATACTTATGATTATAATATCTAAATCCAATGTGACGCCTTTGGATATCTTATCAATATCAACATTGGTTTACTGTTTAAAGTAGGCCGTAGTCAAACTGATTCTGTTAAGAAGACGAAGCGGATGTGACACATTTTTTTTCGTCAGTAGTGATTAAGTTTGATTAAGGATATGGTGAAGACGAAGATAACCTTTTGTTTGAGCTGTTTTTAGATAAAATTAAAAACATACAATTTTAATCGACATCATGGATAGAGTAATGTTTAATGGATGCTTATGGATATCAATCAAAAGATAATTAAAACAGTTATATTATTGGCTAAACTAAATTATTGAAAAATCGGAAGTCCCAATGGCCTTAACATCTTTGATTTGAAAACTAAAAACAGGATATTGTATGAGATAAGATTCAACCCCTTCTCCAGGAATCTTGAAATCCCTATTGCAGTATTTAATTTCTCGCTTTTCTTAAAAAAGGACTAGAGGACCATATAGACGTTGTCCTGTGCTAACCTTTTGTCTTCAAATCATATTATACAAATTTGACAATTTTTTATTTTGATTAAAAAATATACATTATTTCATATTTTGGGTAGAAAAATCGTATAGTATCGTTAATTTTTTGATAGAAGGAATATCGAAAAATCTCTTTTCCTGAATTTTCTTTCGACTTTTGCGGCAGAGAAATTCGTTTTTGTGATTTTAACTCATTTTTCCAAACGACCGTAGCAATAAACTTTTATGCAAAATATCAACTAAATCAGCCCAACTTTTTAGGAGAAGCTCAGCTAAAACTTGATTACAGCGCCACCTACCTGGACCACTTGTGAATCTAAACCATACAGTTACTTATTCAAAAACACACAATCAAAATCGGACCGACCGCAAGTTCAGTATGAAGCCTATTGCAGCGCCACCTACCGGGACCAATTGTGAATCTGAACCCTACTCGAACCTAACCTAACCTAACTCGGATTCACTTGAATACACAAATAATTTCATCAAAATCGATACAGCCGCTCAGAAGGAATTTAGTGATCTAGACACGGATAGAAGAATTATATATACAGGGTGATTATTCCTGCGATTGAGCCCAATATCTTGTAGATCCTCACAGACATTTAAAAAAAATTGACCGATCTCGACCAGGCTCGTATTTCAAAATTAGCTGCAGTTCTGCAGCGTATTCCAGAACGCTGTGCCATATCAAAGGTATTTTTTTGAACGCGACACCCTGTATTTTATTCCAAATTTAAATTCTGCTTGACTCATATACAGTGTATTCAAACAGCTATCAACACTTTTTCCTGAAAATCGTAGTTCAACGGCATGTATACTTTAAACTGCACACTTTAAAATCAATATTTCACAGCCATATATCTGTTATCGAAACCTAGTATCACAATTAACTAGACCCGCTCACATATCTGGAAAACCGTATACAGGACGATTCCCAACTCGAATTCGCAATTTTTCCAAACTGATTACCCATTAGTAATTAGAAGGTATGAAGTTGGATCTAAAAAATCAACAAACATTAACATTTTGCTAATTCGTTTTTCACCATATGTGGTATCTGACGGACCTCTTGCTCACGAGCTGGACAGGCAAGACCAGTTCTCCGGACACCAAGAGGGCACCAGAGTTAAATGAAATGACGCTGTACCATTGCGACTTAGTTTAAAATGTGAGCTTCTAGGCTGGCATCTATCAAAATTTTATTCGAACATCTTTGAGATTAGCTGCGTTCTTTACTTGCGATCAATCTGAATCGCTCCTTTATTACATCTAGAGGTAGGGTAGGTAAATCTGAACTGTTCGGTAATTCCGCTTAGACAAAGATTACAGAATAAAAATATAAGATGTTTCACTCGTTCGAATTTATCGCGTAAAGCACCGATGCCGCTGGTGACTGTCTGGTGACGTGGATGGTACAGTACGTCACTACGTCCTTACTTGCATTTGATTTGGCATATTATACGGGACGTCAAGCGCTGTTATTTTAGAACAGTGTTTATTGGTTGTTCGTGTTTTATATTTACGTGGTATAGATTTTTTAAATTTATTAATTAATCGTTGAAAGGAGCAAAAGATCATATTAATATTTTTCTCTTTAATAGCAAAGCTCAAACACTAAATATTTTGTAATATTTGCTAATACAAAATTACGGATTTATTTTTATAATAAGGATATTATAAAAACAAGTACATTAAGCAAGAAAACACAAAAATTCAATTCTATAGCTAACCAAAGGGGAATTGGTCAGTTCCTTTTGAACGAATTTACTAAATTTTCTTTTCATCATCCATGTAATCAATTTCCTTTCAAATATTATGCAAGTCTCTATACCAGAGTCCGTATATATATTTTACATCCATGTAATCAATTTCCTTTCAAATATTATGCAAGTCTCTATACCAGAGTCCGTATATATTTTACTCTCAAATGTATATTGAAAGATTTGAAAGACAATAGATTAAATTTAACACATAAACCAAACTCCAAACTTAGTATTTTACAACATTTATAAAAATTTATAATAAAGGTATCATGCCCGTATCAATACCCGTTATTTGAAGATCAAAATTTAAGATTTAGTGGCCCTATTATTCTGGTGGCTAATGAGTATATTTAATTGAATTTGTGATAAATATCTGCTAGATTATCAATAAGTATCACAAAATTACTAAGATGCTGGATAAAAACTGTGAATTGATTCATTTTAAAAATTCAAGTTTATATTTCACGTACCTTTTCAAATTCATATCCCGAACATTTTTCGAAATAATTAACATTTAAAAATAAACCTTTGTGATCAAGAATCCTATTAATTTAAATATACATTTCTCTAATTACCCCTGTATAGCTTAAAATAAAATAAGCTTTCCGAACTTCTCTGGTATCTACTGGTCTCAACAAAAGCGAGTCGTAAACATAATTTATGAGAGCGGCGTCCGTTTGGGACAGCAACTTGAATCAAACCGCACTGGTGTGAAACATCTTATATTTTCATTCTGTAATCTTTGGCTTAGATCAGTTCGATGTGAATCTGTTTTCTCGGAATATTTTGACCCACGAGAAATATCGATTAGTGTATCTGTGATGTTGTGAGATTATGTTGTAGTCAATAGATAAATGTCGTAGTGGCTTTCTTGATAACCTTTTGTGTTGTTTATACAAACATTCAATTTTTATTTGTTCATCTCCATGTCTATGGCAAAAATAACCAGTATTGAGTTAGAAGTCCGTTTATATCTATAGCTGGTCAAGTCGTTAACAGCAAGTTGCTCAGATTAATCTGTGATTACGTGACCAAAAATCCGTCGCCTTTGCGATGTAAATACCGAGCGTACCTGATTCACAAAATATTGTAGGTACTTTATGGCACTAATGGATATTCATGTATTCGGGTTTTTGTTTTTTTCCAAAGTATTTAAGTTTATTAGTTATACAAAGAGCCCCGTCATCAATATTTTCTTAGCCTTCTGAGGGCTTGTTTTTAGTATACTCGCCAGCCGCCAATTAAAAAGACCACTAATTTTCAAGAAAAGTATTATCGTGATATCCATTCATAAAAACTACCATATGAAGTAATTATATATTTTTATTTGTTTAACAATATGAATAATATAATAAATTACATAATTTTCCTTTAAAAAATACAATTTAACTAGCCATTTGTGAAGGCTGTTCTTTTTGGAGTAATGCACTATGACGTACTAGCCCCTACACGCCTATCAACCTTAAGCCGACCAATCATATAAGTTCTATCATAAAAAATCCGTATAACTGTAGTTCTGTGTGAGATGGATAATGCAAGGGGTTAGTACGTTACAGCACCGCCCACTTGTTTCGGACATTTTTCAATTTTGAAATAATATGTTGTCTTCAAAAATCTATTAAATACAATTTTGACATTATAGCATTGTCTTCACACTGAGCCAACATTATTATTCATTGATTGAAATATATTTGAAATTATTTCATCACTTTGTGGTTATCTCCATTATATCAAGTGCATTGAAATACTTACTATTTATTTTTGTTTTTCATACAAACATTTATTTAGGATTCTCATTATTTTTTTTCATTTGCAAGCAAGTGGAATTGATTTGAAACAGTTGAATTCATTTAAAAAGTTATAAGATGCTATTGTTTATCAATCACCCTCAACATTTCTATTTGTATTCAGGGTGCAAAATTTGTTAATTATAAGGGATATATAAATAGATTTCCTGAAATCTACGTAGATTATCTGGCAAATAATCTTCTTCAAATAAAGTGTCATGAATCACTTTCCTGGAAATATGGCGGCCGAGATTACATACTGATTAGTTAGCATTACCTGATAATCGGCCCAGCTTACAATCAGCAACCCTGTCTTAAGATATTTTAAATTTGGGAAATTTTATGGCAGAAGTGGTCATTGGGGTTTCATAGCGGTCATAAGCCAACGGTATATTTCAAACATAACTGTATATAAATGGTTAAATTGTCCGCGGACAATCCTAATTTTGTATCTAAAATTCAAAATTAAGCTAATTTATATTAATCAATTAATTTCAGAGGATCAAAACTACTTTCAATTTTTACCAAACTCGTTCTACTTATGATTACGCATTTGTACTTTTTTTTTACTTTCCCTTTCGCTTAGACGTATTATTAATGATAATAAAAATACACGGCGTAGTGTCGATTTTCATCCACAGCCTGCATTTTTTATGAACCCAAAGACGTGCCTTGTTGAACAATCTACTAATTAATTTTTATTATGAAAAGTGAAACCTTCTTTTTAGATTTCATAGAAGGAAAACCTATATGAGTGCTATTTGTAAAATATACATTCAATTAAATGAGAAATTTTTGTGTTTGGATAATTATGAAAGTGAAGGCAACATTTCATTGTCATATAAACTGGAAAAATTAATTTTCTTGGATCTTGAAAATGAATCAGTTTAAATAGTTTTTTGCATCGCAATACGAGTTGCGAGAAGGTTGATCCAATCGAAACAAGACAATTTCAGACTGATATGGACAAAACCGACCGATTCCTTTCTGATGGCAGTAACCAATCGTTTCCTATCCCTTAAAAATGGAGCTGCAATTACTATTTCTGTCCAGACTTCAATCCTTCCAGAGTAGGTTCTGTTCAATTCAAGCCTCTATAAATATCATTCTGAGAATTGGGTGAGTTAGACCATTCCAGAATGACGTCACTGTCAGGTCGGCCATATTGTGCTGGAGGACATATGTCATATTCCAGCATAAGTACCGAATTCATACTCCATATGCACCAATAGCCAACACCAGACCACATACACATTCCACTCTGTAGCTTAAACTGAAATAACGGCTAAACGAACAAAAGGAACTTACCAGCCGCGTAGTGACGATTAGCGCCGATCTTGTGCAAAATAGCTGTTACAATCAATTGAACCCTTTAATTTAGTTAATACACTCAGGTAATTATGCTTATAGTCAAAATAATTTCAGAAACATATTTTTTAATTGCTCGAATTAAACTTATAGCCTACGAAATTTAGTTTCAGGAAAAAGACTTAAAATATTCTGGCGCAATTCTACAACTAAATAAGAATTAAACCAGTTTACTTGGCCTGTGTTTCTCGGTGCATATACTGGGCTCGACAAAAATGAAGCAAAATACCGATAATTAGCCATTTTCCCCTCTTTTCCCACAAAAATATTATAGTATCATAAGGGCTTTGCTTCACAATAAAAACTCGGGTTATTCTTTATTTTATTGTTCATCACAGCCGTTTTTAATTTTTATTCCAATATGCAGCTCATACATATTCCCAAAAGTATTTGATTATTAAATTATTTCCTGTTCAGAAGAATGTTGTTGATTATTATTCGGTGCTAATATGCTGCTAGCTTGGTAAAGGAGAAAGGCGACAATTGCTTACAAAAACTGTAGGCTCCTCTCAATACAGAGTCTTACTATCATTGTCGTTCTCTCACTATCGGGATTTGATAAATAAAAAAACAAACACTGTGGTTTGTAAATTGATGTGCAAAAATGCATCTATCGTATCTTAGAATCGCCTTTCTGAATTTCTAACTTGTAACTGCGGAAAGTAATACTTTTCCGCACGCTATTGCAGCAATCGCGAGCGGAAAAATCACTTTGGCACGTATGAGGTACACTATTTTTTCTACTAGCATGCGGAAAAACCCAATATAACTTGAAAACGACAAAGATAAGACATTTTTGGAAAAATTACGAAATTTTCAGTTTTTCCGAATTTTCTTCGCTCCTAATTATCCAATCCTGAAGAAGCGTTGTATTCGTATTAATTATAATTATCCACAATTCATCTTTTGACACTATTACGATTACTTAATAAGTCTCCGGTCTCCGGTTATAAAAATTTCGTGGCAACATTTGCGAGTCGAAAATATATCAAGCTTATATGTACTACGAAATGTCTTTTACTAGATGTCAGTCCGTTTTCTACCAGGGTTTTTGTCATAAAAATTTACCTATTGCTTGGCCTAAGATATTCAAAACTAATCAATCATTTCTCCCTCCGGTCTCCGAAACTACTGACCATTGAATTTTGAAAAAAATACAGTAAATAAATCATTTACTATTATACATTACATAAAAACTTGTAAGTCAAAAGTCAAAATAACACAGAAAAGCATGGTAGATATTGATCTTCTCCACGCGAATAAACTGGCAAGAATTGCAAGATAGAAAAATCGAAAATTCAGCATTTGAAGAAAATATTTCTTTAGTCTTAATCGCATCTTAGGTGGAACAAACTACTTAATAGTTTATAGCAGTATTTTCAAGACAAGTTTATAGTGAATTTACAAATTTCCTATATTTACAAAATTGTTCACCAAGTTTATCTGTTTATTTGATTTTTATCTTATCGTGTCGGTCTTAATAATAATAAAACAAACTCTCCTTTTTACTTGGAAATATCGTTTATTTTTGACATAAACTTTTTCATTTACTGACTGTATCATTATTTACATTTCTAGGTAGGTACACTTATAAAAAGAATTGAATAAAAAATATGGATTCAAGTACCAGTATTTGTTGACTTTTCAATTTATTTGTCACAAAAAAACAGGTGGCTGCTTCCAGTATTTTTATTGCGTATTAAAATTTATTTCAAGAAGAGTTACACAGATAAATTTATTGGTGACAAGACTTTAATTGTAGCCGACAGTTCGTAACCCCACAAATGGTAACGGACAATTCGTAACATCGACAGTTCGTAACCACAACTCTTCGTAACGGTATATTTCGAAACGCATTTAGTTTTCTTTAGCAAGCTTAACATTACTGGATTTAGACAAAAATTTCAATCGTATACCTACCTACATTAAAAATAGAGGTATTTTTTCAAGTACACTTTTTGCATATATTTTTAATAATATAACTGAAAAATATTTACGTTTTTTATCAAATTTTATCCTGAATTATGACTTTGAAGTAGTAAAACTAAGTCTTAATGGTAGTGATCAAAATTTAAATCACTGCGATAATAAGCACTATTTTAAGCGTATGAAAGTATAGAAAGTAGAAAAACATTGTGGGGTTTTATGTACTCACGATGCAAGTGCATTTTTTTCTAATTGTAAGCACTTAACTGAAAATTCTCGGAAACTTATTCTATTTAGGGTATTGAAATCGAGTTTTCAATCTTAATATGGGACATTAATAGTAGACAAGATATCCAACTATAAATTTAAATTTCAATCTGCTTAATAGAATACGGAATCGAACATAATAAATACAATCATTCAGGGGATATACGCATGTTACAAACTGACAAAAATATTTATTTACCTACTACCAATATGTAATATCAAACATTACGATACTGATATGAGTTTCGTAATGAGATACTTTACCGCACTAGTATAAAAAATTGGATCGGAAATTTAGTGCTAGGTTGAATTATTTATTTACTGGCCTAACACGTTCATTATATCAAATTTCAACTAAATTTGGAAATGGCAGTCGGACTGACAGATACACGAGTGATAGGTTCTATATAAGGATTTCGTTTTTTTGATTGGGGTGTGTGGAGCATTACAAATACCTCAACTCAACAAATAATATTGCTATACAATTTTTCCAGACAGTGGGAATCACCACATGAACTAAAGTAACAACATAATAATTTAAAGGCGCAATTCGTTATCAACATTATTCATTTTTAGTAAATAGCATTTAATTCATGGAAATACAATCTAATCTAGATCATACTTATTTATTTTCATTCAATAATAATTTGATAATAACTTTGAAGATTAGTTTATAATGTCAAGTATTCCACATTATACGATTGAGAATATACATATATATTTAATATTTTTATTTAGCCTATTCATAGGAAATATAATCGAGTTATTGAATTAGCGAACAGACCAAAGGTGTGTTCCAAAAACAACTGGTCATAGCGAACTGATTACAATGGTTTCTGGTTGTCGTTGGAACAAATCTTAAAAATTCGTACAAGCTGGTGTGTCAGACGGGCTCGGGGAAAATAAGTGTAAGGTAAGCGTATAGGGTCTAGTCGCATCGTATCTCAAAAATCCGGCTCGCATAACAAAAATCCGTCTATCATAGATTCAAATGCGTCCCATGTTTGGGTAGTAGCACAATGCGCGACGGAGTGGGCTGTTGGTTGCTAAGCGGCGTTATGCAATCGCTGCGACAAGTCGCGACCCATATGAGTCCAGTAACCGCGAATGATTTATATTTATACGTTAAATTTTAATTAATAGACCATCCTGGATACACAAGGATTGAACTACCAACTACTAAGGATAATCAAGACGATATTTCAAATACTGTTTTTCAGCTATAAATTTTAGAGATATATATGCCCTAAGAAAATAAATTACTAATAAAATCGAAAATTTACAGCAGGTTTTATGTTTATAATAGATATACATTTTTATTATTTCCATATCACTTTAATATTGACTATAACAATGATTAACTGAGGGTATGTAAATATTACATTTTTATAAATGGTAAGGAAGATTGAAATTGTAGAGTAAGTTTAAAACCTCATGGGTGCTACGTCACAGATGTGCAAATGACCAAAATCGGTACAGCGCGGCAAAACCGCATGTATAGGCAGTAAAGTTAACTCAACAACTCAACTTCTAGACCAGTGCCGAAGACTTCAAAAATAGTAAAAAGTGAAAAAAAATAATAATATTATGAAACCCATTTGAAAAGGAGGGGAATATGATATAATTGAAGAAAAAAATAAATTACGGGCGATCTGAGTTCGGAGTGTGGGAGGGTGGAGTGTGGGAGGGTGTGAGTTTTTAAGGGTGAAGAATGGTTTATCTCGATTTCCGGCAAAACCACAAGTCCTACGGAAAAAAGTTGTGAGTAATGAGAAGCTCTACAACTTTTGTATTCACAATTTTTACACATAACCTCAAAATTTATCTGAAAAACTCAAATAACCAAGTTTTTGGATTTTATTTTTATCTTTTTCAAAAAAAGTATTTTTTTACGAAATTCTGTGAAAACTTACCTTATTATTTCCCAAATACACTGTAATTTATTTGATTTGAAATACTTTTTTTTTCAATTTTTCCGATGTGATTGAAAAAAACTTCGAATTTGAGTTTTTTTCATTTTTTGCATTTTCTGAGAACATTTACCATGGAGATGTATATTTTTTTCAGACTATCAGAAAATAGAGATTTCAACGAACAAAAAGCCCACCGACTTTTTGAAAAAAGCTGGTATTTTGACGCGAGAATTTTCGATTGAAAATTAGGGTGATTTTGAGAAATTAAGTCAAAATAAGGTGAAAAAAGAATTATTTCAAATCAAATAAATTATAAGTGTATTTGGGCATACTAAGGTAAGTTCTCACGAAAATTCGTAAAAAAAATTATTTTTTTGAAAAAGATAAAAATAAAAAACCAAAGACTTGGTTATTTAAATTTTTCACATGAATATTCAGGTTATGTGTAAAAACTGTTGATTCAAAAGTTTTAGAGCTTTTTATTACTCACAACTTTGCCATTTAACTTTTTCCCGTAGGACTTGTAGTTTTGCCGGAAATCGAGATAAACCATTTTTTACCCTTAAAAACTCAACCCCTCCCACTTCCCCAACTCGGATCGCCCGTAATTTATTTTTTCCTCAATTACATCATATTCCCCTCCTTTTCTAATGGGTTTTATCCTACTATTTTTTTTTTGTTTCAAAAATCATCGACCCTGGTTTATTCAATTGACGATGTCTTTAACTTTACTGCTATACATGCGGTTTTACCGCGTTGTACCGATTTTGGTCATTTGCACATCTGTGACGTGGTACCCATGAGGTTTTAAACCAACTCTAAGATATATTAAACAATAGGTATATTGTTATTTTTAATGAAAAGAAACGTATAATATCAATAATTTTTCAATGGCACTGGTATAAGCCTCATCAAATGAATGTCAAATAATAATAATTAATGTGTTGATATGTATTTAATAATAAACGCATGCTAGTAGAAAAAATAGTGTACTTGATACGTGCGTAGAGTGACTTTTCCACACGCAATTGCTGGCCGACACACTAAATATTTCAGTGCTGCCTGACTATCTGAGATAATTAGGATCTTTTGTCATCTATACTCCCTTTTCGACATTCATTGGCAAACACGTGTTGATAGCGTGGTTTTCCGCCTGGAATTCGGATGCAAGCTTTTCCAATGATGCCTCGATATGGCATCGTGGACTCTAGCTCCTCTACTTGTATCCGTTTTAGATCCGCCTGTGTACCAACGTTCCTTCCTAACTGCTTACTTCCAACTCATCCCAGTTTAACTGGAAATGGTATGAGTCCAAGATCCCAGAGTGATAAGACATAACATATTTTCAAATAGATGAAATGTTAGATTCTCAGTAGCTTCTCGTGTGCTTTGAATACCTGTGTGTTTGTGCAGCTAGCATAAGGGCACCTGGGCAGGTATGAGGTGAGAAAGGTAACTAAAAATTAGAGTTACTGTACTTAAATTTGTATGTCTTATTTTTATATATTTTTTGTAGAATAATATTCTAAAGTAGTATCAGAAGTGTCAGACACTTTCCATGGACCAAAACTTTTGTCAGACTCTTTAAAGTTCCACAAAAAATAAATAAGCTTTATTTATTTTTAAATGTCTTTTATATATATATCAACTCACAATGTCTCAGTCTAATGTTTATGTACCCTTCATACACAACGTATAGTAGTCAGTATAGTTCGGATCTGTTGGAGCACATATACACTGAGAACCTAACAGTTGTGTACAGCCAGTGTATAATCCAAGGAATTAGTCCTTATGTGTTTCCCATCACCCGTTTAACAGCCAATAGAGCAATTTCCTCTTCATTGTATGTATATGTATATGTGTATGTGTGTGAATTCCAGGTTAGTTTTGCATCTAGAAATATAACAAGTTACTTAGACACAGCTGAACATTAAAGAGGCTGGACAATTTTAATATCTTAAGCTTCCTTTTTCTAGTGAAGGGTTTTTGCAGGGTTCACACTCCACCCTTAGGCATTCCCTTTTATACCATATCTCCACCATTTCCAGAGCTTGTTGCAGCAGCTCCAATATAACATTGGGGTATTTCCTCAGTAGGAGTATTGTCAGATCATCTGCATAGCCCTGGGTGTATACCTCTTCCCTAACTTAACCTAACCACAGCAAATGAGATAAGACTTCTCCCCGTAGGCATGCGAGATAATAGATAGATATTCGCTGAGGTGCATATTACATTTTTGTATCGATATTTATAAACAACTACTAATTTCCGATTGATAAATCTACTATTTTTGAAGGTTAGTATTTTTCGTCCTTATTTATTTCCATCTATTACTATGTATTCTTGATTATTATGAACACTAATATCCTCACCACGGTCTTATTCACACGTAAAATCCAGCGGATTTCCTAATTAATTAACTTGGCAACAGAAATTAAAATAAAATAAAAAATGAATAAGGAATGAAGAACTAAAAAAATTACATAATATAATATCGTATATTTATAAAGGTACTAATTATTATCGAATTAATGTCAATGTTATTCAAAAGTCTGAAGATACATTGTAGAATTCTGCCACTGAGTGATAACTTCGTATAGGAATTAGAGGTGGACACTGTTAGATAAACATCAAAATATTTTATTTTATCATGGTAACTATGGATTATTGGTCTTTCGGTTGAATTGTGAAAGTGTTTTGAAAACAAACATATGGATTCCAAAGTAAATAGAGCAAAAAGAGTTAAAATTTTGTACTTAATTAAAATAGAATTCGCATCCTATTACTTAAACGAAATGCGTATAATAACGATTGACTAAAAGAGTCCTGGAGAGGTGCGATTCAAAGAAGTGAGTTATTAATGTAGAGGAATTAAGCAGTTCAATAAAAGTATATATGTTAGGATCAAACACTGATATCGGCCAATGGTCGAAAAATACGCCCAAAACGCGTTCTGGCCACTAGTATATTGCCAATGTCAGAAATATCGTTTTCCGGTCGTTAAGTGTAGACCAGAACGCGTTCTGGAGCCTTTGCAATTGCCAGAATGTGTATTGACTTTCCCAAGTTAGTCTGAAAGAATTTTGTTATTCGTCACGCTGCCAGAACGCGTCGAGCACACAAACAAAACGTTGAAAGATGATTGTAATAAGGAAAAATAATTTTATTTTCTATAAGAGTATGGCATACAAATTTTAAAAATAACATTGATTCTTAAAGAGACAGAAAACGTCCAAACACAAAATAAAAAAGGTAGAACGTGTCGCGGGACACACGGTAGGAACTTTAGTTCCTTTTAAGCAAAAGTTATGTAATACATTTGACGTTATAGATAAACAATTTGCCTATTCTTTGGTGGTTGAGTAGAAAGCACACCAGACTCTCACGCGGTAGACCCGGGTTCGATTCCCCGTGAGGAATTTTTTTTTATTGTTAATTTTATTTTTAAATAATCATTCTGCTTGATATTAATAACGACAACAGGTAGACGTTTGACATATTTAGCAGAATATTCATTATTATAGATAATAGTTCGGTTCCTTTCATGAGGGAGTGCGACTGGCAACATCTACTTATAACAGCATCGTATACCTATTTAAAAAAGGAAACCGTAGCATTATACAAATTGGACATTCAAGAACTGTACGTTTACCACAAAATTAGTGGAAACATAAAATTGAATTGTTAAATTTTTAATTTGAAGTTATATAACAGAAATTTTTATTCTCTAGTTTTTTTCCTGAGTGGGTCGTAGAAAAAATATGCTGCTCGACTCGTGTGGATTGTCCATATCGCACTTGAACGATTGAGCACTCCGCCTACGGCGTCGTGCTCAAACTTCGTCCTCGTGCGATATGGCCATAATATCCACACTAGTTGCACAAACTACAATTTCTTTCAAAATATGCCCTTTTACATTTAAAAACAACCTGCCAAATGTCAAATCAATTTATCCATTCATTTTAAAGTTATCGAATTAAAAAATTCAAGTTTTCAAAATTTCAACACCCTGTATTTCGAAAAGTAAATGTGCTAGACCCCTTAATCGCGCAAAAAAAATTATGGAAATAATAGTAAAAATTTATCCGAACAAATTCAAGTAGATCACCATCATTGCGAATACCAGCTTTGCATAGAATTTCAATATAGCATCGGTGGTTCAGTGGTTAGAATGCTCGCACTGCACGCAGGCGGCCCGGGTTCGAATCCCGGCAGGAGCATATTATTATGAATCGCTGCTTCGTAAACGAGAGAGAGACTGGCACAAGCACGCAAGCAAGGCACATAACGAAGCAACGTAACATAACGTAGCGTAACGTAACGCGTAACGGTCAGATCTTTTGCGTCGCGACCACTGGTCGCTCAAACATAACCTGGCG
The DNA here is from genome assembly GCA_910591695.1 of Galerucella pusilla. Lineage (NCBI taxonomy): Eukaryota > Metazoa > Arthropoda > Insecta > Coleoptera > Chrysomelidae > Galerucella > Galerucella pusilla. The sequence goes on from CAJUYI010000072.1 coordinate 310,824, forward strand.
TAAAGAACTAAAGTTCCAAAAACATTTACTACGTATAATTCTGGTGACTTAATGGCATACTTAAAACATCTACTTGTTTTTACACGAAATATTGTTATGACACTTGCTCCTACATAGTACTTTCTTAGCTCTACACGTGCAGTTTTTGTTAACGCAATAGCGTTTGCAATTACACCGCACAAAACCTTGTTTCGATCCTGATGCTGAACCAGAAGCAGTTCGGAGAGATACAGACGTTGAAGGAACCGATGAAATATCAAAGTCGGAATCGGCTAATGTAAACTCATTACGGCAATACAAGGATTCCAAAGCTCCATCTTTCGTGCCTGAAAATGGATTAAAATTGATTTTAAATTGATGACCTGAATTTATTACCTACCAAGCTGATAAAGTCCAGAGTCGTTGATACCAAGTACAACAGCTAACACATTTCTCGGAGCAAGTCTACCTCTGTCAACATCAGGTACTCGTACAATAACAGTTCTTCCTACTTCAAGGGGTGGTAACTTTGAATTTGAAAGGGAAATCATTTTCTCGGCTTGCTTTTCCAGTCCACTTCTAGCCTCGTCCCTGACATTACTTATTTTCTCTCTTCGTTGACATCGGTTACATGTAACCATGGAGCTACTATTAAGAGGAGATGACACAGTCGACTATCTTATAATAGGAAAGTGGTATCACGTGAGTGACATTGTGGTGTTAGCAATATGGCGTCGACGGCAGAGCCAAGAACCTCTTTTCACAAATTTCAACCACATATCTCTTATTGATGGAGTTCTAAGAAATCTACAAACATTGAATATAATATGAAGTTAAATAAAACTTATTGAAGCACAAAGAAATATATTCCAGTACAATCCTGTTTCGATTGTTTACTAACCTATGATATGTTGTTCCTGATAATTTTTCCGTATTTACACTGTCTCTACTTGTACAACTTCGTGAAGCACAAGAAACCATTATTGTTCAATTATTAAAATAGAAAAAAACGACACTAACATAAAGAAAATCCAAAAATACCCAATTCACATCCTCAAAACAATACTAATGTCAAGTTGACAGAGAAGTGGTAGTAAAATGGCGAAGCCGATACCACTTTTAAGAGAGGCGTAGCGACTCCTCTTAATACTAGCTCCATGCATGTAACCGATGTCAGCTTTACCACAGATGATACAAAATCGGTTTTTTGACGGTTTAATTGTGTGTTAGACGCGTTCTGGCAATCGCAAAAGATCCCGAATGCGTTCTGGTCTACATTAAGCGGCCGGAAAGCGTAATTTCGGATTTTGGCAATATGCAGAGGGCCAGAACGCGTTTTGGGCGTATTTTCCGACCATTGGCTGGAATCGGTGTTTTATCCTAACATATACAATAATTGTATTGTATTGTATATACAATTTTGAGGAGCTTGCGTTCAAAAACGGCTATATTCATTTAGAAAAAATATTCAGAAATCGACAATGGGTCGCCTTAATACATAGGGATAGCAAAAAAAGTGTATTTGTAGTGTTTTAGGAGAGTAGTTTGATGCAATTTAAAATTTTTTCTCCAATGTGGAAAAAATTGAAAACTAATTTGGAAATAGACGGTTTTGATAACAAAGCCTTAAAAATTCTCAACAAAAAAATAAAATGCTTTGAAAACATATTTTTATTATTAAACTGCAACACAATACATCTTTTTATTAGGAAAATTCAACACAGATATGAAAAAAAAAAGGAAACAGGAGAAACATAAAATATTTATATATGAGGAGCTTGCGTTCAAAAGCGGCTATATCCTTTTTTTGTCGATATGCTTTTATGCGATTTTCGGCTAACTTTCACAAGATCTATCAACTGGTACGATCATTTGCGTTCAAAACGGCAAAACGGGCTATTTTTAATTGTATTTTAAAATCGCATATAAAGTCGGCCTTTTGCATCAATACTGGCTATTTCCTCTTTTTGCGATCAAAGGTGGTTATATCCAATAGTTCGTTATAGTCAGAAATACGGCAACATAGTGGTGCATTGAGAAAATAAGACAGACAGATACCATTATAATATATTATTTCATTAGGTATTAATTTCTTAAAACTTTTTTGCCAATGGAAGCTATCAAATTGGTATTGGTGAAGCATTTATGAAGTTGTGACACTTATTTATTATTTTATTATTCTGTCTGGAAATGAAGACTGCTGCGCAGTGCCAACATCGCTGTCTTCTGATTTGCTGGAATGATAATTATCGCCGTCATACGTCTTTATTTTGTTCACATGTGGAATCGGTTAACCGAAAATTCGCAACCTTATCAAGAATAGCAAATTTGATTCATGTGTGAATTTCACAAGGTGAATCGTTTCACTTACGAATTAATTCGCGCATTATTACGAATTTTCACCCAGGAATATTTAAAACTATAGATGAGCCATCTATATATCAAATAGCGATATGCTTTGAATACAGATTATGGTTTGCACTACCTCAAATTGATCTACGGGTCTTGAAAAGAGTGTTCCTTTAGAAAGAAGGAAGAAATAAAAAAAAATAAAAAAGAGATATTTTGAGCTAATATTCTTGCTCAACTTAGTCTGGGTCTTCATCAACAAAACAAAAAAATCAATAATAACAGACGGAGTTTCTCTGGACGTCTATTCTTGAACAATGAGTGGCATAGATTTATGGCGAATGATCACATGTCATATTCTTAGCGCTTGATCCGATATTATTAATCGCATAAAAATAATATGTTACGGATAGCATAGTCCAGAAACGAGGAGCAGCATCGTCGGTTAACTTTTGCAGATTTTACAGCAATGTGCGACTATCAAATACTGATAAGTTCATGATATTCTTTTTTTGTAAGGGAATGGGAATAGACTCCCTCTTAAAGACTACGTACCTAGATACTCTGGATAAGTGTTGACATCCTTCGCACCATAATTGCGAATTGCGAACATAACGTTTTTCATTAAAAATGATGAAGATATTCAACATTTTTGAACTCATTATTTCTTTAAGAACTCTGTATACAAAAAATATGTTTTCGACATATAAGCTGTATTCTTTTTACCAGTCGACTGTCTCACTTGTAAGAATAATTAAGACAAAGTAAGCTGAGATGAAGTGAGATAAATTGAGGCAAATTTATATCTAAAAAGAATGCATGACAGTCACAGATCACAATTATAACATAACCTCTAACGTTTATACCTCGGATTATACCACAAAAATTTAGTTTATACACAAATTTTCATTTTCAACAGGCAATGGTTCCTGAAAGTGCCATAAATGCCACTTCTTAAAGCAATTCTGATTTAAAAGAACATTAACCACACCTTTAAGATAGATGCTACATGTGACATCAAGAAATATCCGGTACAGATCGCAAAAAGTTTTCAACTCACTTCTAAGTTCTATGAAAAGCTAGCTAAATTGGGGTAAGGGGGGAAGAAATTTTCTTAGTTAGTCTCATTTTGTACACAACTCGAGCCATATTGAAAGAACATATACTTTTTCCTAATTTCTGAGACTAATTGAGTGACTCAGTTAATCTCAGGTAAACGTGGTAAAAAGAATACAGCTATTGTCATTAATTACCTTGATCATCTTATTAATCTAGTATTGGGTATGTTCACACAAAATTTTAAATATGAAGGTATGCACCTTCACCACATTCACTCCGGACTCCGAACTTATCACCAGGTTTAGCAATGGTATAAGATTGAAAAAAATGCAAAACAATGTGGATAGAACAGCAACAAAAATGGGCTAAACCCCATTACGACGCAGCCCCATCTTCAGAAATCTTGTTATATTTTATTGCTTGTGAATGTGAAAAGGGATGCCAGAAAGCCTGTAAATGCAGAAAAGCTGGATTGGAATGAACGAATTGGGGTGGTGTTTGTGATAATTCGCAAATTCCATCACATGATTGCAATGAAGAGGAAGAGACAGAGAATATTTATGAAAAAACGTATAATGGAGTTGAAAATAAAAAGGATTGTGAACAGTCCGATAATCCCATTAAGCACAATGTGGATGAAACACCGGTTTCTGACGTCTTGATCGATACCGAACCTGCAACGCCTGGTTCATCAGGATCAACAAAGCAAAACAGATTGTTCGGAAAAATTTCTAGGTGAATCTTCCAAATGTATTATAACGTGTTGTGGATGAAAAATCCGGACACTGGCCGGTTTAACTTCAATTACATCACTTTCGTTACACACTGTTATGCAATTTTTTTTAAACTATTTTGCTTCTTGTGGGAAAACTTTTAAAAGTTTACGGTGTTTTAAATGACATGAGTCACAGAGTAATAAATTCTCAATTACCCTTTGGATAGACTACCATCGATAGTAAATTAGGAGTAGATTGTAGATCTATTGACCTTGAAAAAAATACAATTTTTCCGCGTAAAGGTACTGTATAATTACGTAATATTGTATAAGCTTGGTTTGCTCAGTCTCCTATTCACATTTTCTATTTTATTTATTTTCTTTTAAATGTGCACAGAGACGGACTTAGCAATATTAGACGCTTTAAGTTCATCAAAAATATTCTCATATTTTGGAGGGAGCACTTTTGTAAGCTATAAACTCCGTTATTTTCAATTGGTCTTGTTAATAGTAAATCTCCCGACCTTCAGTTACTCTAGAAGAGGGTATCTGATGCTATCTAAGAGTGTCATTTTTGAAACTCTGTTATTTCCACCATGCGAGGGATCATTACAACTTTCTGTCAAAAACAATTCCAGATATTTGAGATCAAAATATTTTAGGTAATTGTGTCGCATTTGAGATGAAGAGATTAAGACACCTCCATATTCCGCGATTTGAAAGATTACAGATTTCAATTTTTGGAGCATCATACATGTTAATGGGCCACATCTTTAAAGTTTATCAACCGAAATCTGAAATCTCAGCTTATTACGATATCACTTTTCGATAGTTTGCTGCGAATTAAAAATATTGGAAAAATATTCCAAAAAGTTGTCCAGAATATCATTTAAGCCATGCGAATTTTGTGATAAATTGGGTATGTAATTTATCACAAAATTCGCATCTTAATTTTTTTGGCCCACAAACAAAATTATTGAAATATTGTTTAATTTGATCATTAGCGTGCCATGCAAAGTAATATTTTGACAGTATTTTTAAATATCAGCCAAGTTCTAGTTAGTGATTGAAGAAATAAAATGCAATTGAATTTAAGAGGAGAAATAGGAATAATTCGGTGGTTTAGTGATAATTTCCTTCGAGATTATCGTCTCCACTGAATGTTAGTGAGGATAAAATCAGTTTGTATGTCACAAGATCAAGCCCTATAAACCGAAGTTCTTACACACATTGAAAGAAGGAAGGTGATTTTAATAAAATATTAGATTATTGTTATCGGGTCCAAAGTAATTTTTTGAAAATGGCAGACAGTTTCGAAGAAGATGATTATGTCTACCAATTAGGCTACATTCACAACTAATGGGGTGGATCCTCCCAAAATTGTAGCTACTAAGCTATACTTAATCTTCACTGGGTAGTTAATTGTAAAGAGTAATATTCCGAGAGAGTCAATATCTGGTTTGGCATTTTAGGGGACCGTATCATTTGTCCTTTTATCTTTAGTGTATCTTTGAACGCTGATCGCTGTGTTAACTTCAGGACGACAGGATAATATATTTAGGTACTTGCAGCTAAACGGTGCGTCCATCCACAACTCAAGGCGTGTTCTTCAATAAACCAAAATTATCCCATGCGCTGGTTAGGAAGAAATAGTCCTTTTGAACTGTCGCCTCCGAGGCAGTGTCGGATTTATATTTTTTATGACTGTAGGCCACTTTATTTCCGCTGCCCCATGTACATACCTTTCTAGAATAATAATTTTCCATTTGTAGTGAAGGGGCCTTCCTAATCATTAGGGAATAGACCGTAAAAAAGAAACAAGATATACAATTTTTTACGGGCCTTTTTAATAGCAAAATCATCTATAACATCATCCATAGTTTATGGTATTCATTATCTCTGCTCCTATGTAGAGAACAGCCAGAGAATTCATTTTTTCTTGAGACAATAAAGACCTTTGATAAATTTTCACGCGTCTTAAACAGGAAAAACTCCTTTCTTCAGAACAATTTGTAGCCAAAGTTGAAAGTGCAATACGGAGAGCTATATCCAAGTTAGGGTAAACATTAGACAGAAATTGATTCCTCAAAAACGTTGAGAGACTTAGTAGTGAGTTTGATCCAGGCTTCACTGTACACTCTGCAGTTTTATCAGAGGAAATGGTTTTCTGAAAATTCTGTCGCACCGTTCGCCTTCGCCCGCCGCGCTGCTCATATCTATCACTCATGCGATAATATAGGTTTCGATAGGAATAAGTTTCTTTCTATAGGGATTTATTGAAAGTATGAATAACCATGAGAAAACCAGTGGACGTGTTTGACTTTTATCCTCTGAAATCTGCCGCCTCTAGGCCGCGGCCTATACGGCCTGTTTATAAATCCAGGACTGCTTCGAGGTCTACAAAAATCCGAATCTGATACTTTTCAAACAGCGGAAATATGGAGGTGTCTTCACTTTCAATGTGACGCACACTGTATAATAGGATCATCTTTGATACGTTTTTCCTCTAAGCACTTCTCTCCTAGGGGTGTTCATAATGGAATAATGATCATTATCCATTTGTAGGTAAGGCTAAATTGAGTTGGCTGAACTGTGGACAGTAATCTTGAATAATTTTTGTTCACCCATCCCTCCTTTAACCAGCTTACTGACGGCTGTCGTCCGCATAGAGTGGTTAGTTATTTTTAATTCATTCGTATTTAATCCTTTATTATCTGCTGCTTCTTGAAACCATTTCGAAAGTTCCTTTTTACCACTGGATAGTTTTCGCTTCATCCACTTGATTGTTCTTTGTTCCTTGATGGGTTAACTGTTGAGAATAATCAGTTGTTATTCTCGATGAACCTTAACCATTAGAGTTTTAAAAAGACGGACTAGACAAAAGGTACGGTTCTTTTTGTTGGGGACCAGCCATTAACTATCGGCCATTTTTTTAATTGAAGAGAGAATTATATTCTACTTTTCCTAAAACGTAGGATTTTTAAAAATCAGTTATTCTAAAAATCATGCAACTATAATAGAATTATCCACTTCCTCTTTTAAATATAATGTACCCTGTGATTGACTACTTCTGCATATCTCCAGCAAGTTCCACTTAAGTGATATGGTATGGAGTGTCTATAATAAAACAATTGCGTAGTATTCTTCCAATTTTAATGAAGCAGGGCTATTAGTAGCAAACACAGCTTCCCTACTAAACTTGAAGATAATATCTTCAAATGGATTAAAAATTATTTCCTACTTCATAAAATACATCTTTTGCATTTTTTTGCAAAGGTTTTTCACTTCTTCTTCACAACTAGTTCTTTGTAATTCTCACCGGTTTCTTTCTTCATACTTCACGTCCAATCTTCCAGAATCAAATTCAGTTGCTTTAAACTAGTAGTTTCCAAAAGATCGTAAATCTCCGCCTTGCAGAATTCCGTAAACTGTTTCCATATTGACGTATGGGTTTTAAACGGCATTGTACGGTACACTTTTCTCAATCGCCAAATTTGGTGACAACACGTTTCAAGTTTTGCCGCGGTTAAACTCGAAAAAACTGCTGACAGGTGCTGTCATACAGTTTTTCCATCTAGAAACCATTTGTAATTTAAAATTGATTGATTTACAGTGAAAAAGAAACGAGTTGTTTTTATTCCAGCCCGCTTTACTCGGGATTTTTTTATAGTCGAACTAGCATAGAGATACTATAAATAGAGACAGCAAGCCAGCTTCAAACCCGTCATCATATAAGAGAGAGATAGAAAGTAGGAGGTTTATGTTGTCTTTCTCTAGCAGCTTGTATGCTATATATACACAAACAAAGACAGAAAAACCTTTGATCGTCTGTCTCTTTCTCTCTTACTGGAGTTCTGACGGACATTCCCACTTACAGAGCGTCCTATGGCTTGTTGCCTCTATATGTAGTATCTCTATGCGAACTAGTCAGAAATAAGGATTGCTTTTATTGTTCACAAGCCATTCCAATTAAGATCATGGTTTTCCCTTTCTTGCGCCTTCTAAGTCTTAGTGAAAACAGAAGTGTGAATTTTTCCTGTTCTTCGACTTATGTTATTTTCTTATTCTTAAAAGTACGACATTCACCACTTGTGGCCTCCTTCACTACTTCGAGTTAATTCAGAAGTAAAAACAGAAAATACCTCCTTCTGCAAACTATCTGGGGTGTCTTCGTCACAACGACGACGAACTGGTGGGAATTCATCGTATTTCAGAAAAACTGCCCTTCCATTTCTCTTCTCTGGATCCGCTTGTATTTTTTTTCTAATGGCATCTCTCTGTTTTGTGATATTTGATTCGTTTTACAACACATTTTCTTCAATAACTCGTAATGAAGCCCGACCGAAACGAGATATTTTCAATGAATAATGACATTAGCCTCCAATTCACCTAAGAAGAAACCACTTGTAGTTTGTAGTTCAATCCATAGGTTCAATCATATGCGCGAACTTGCTGTCAAAACCAGAGGGAAATTTCCACTTATTAATTTCTCTCTACGCAGGGAAATTTCCGAAGAAATTAGGTTATTGTCATAGCAACATGTCAAAATGCAGGCATCTGATTGGCTAAAATTAACTGGTATAAAATGTCCAGTGCAATTATCGCATAGCTCTTTCGTGTCCTACTATGCAATTATCGGAAGTTATTGCACAAGTGAATCAAATTTACCGGTGATTTTGCATGACAGCGTGTTGTCTAGGAGCTGCATGAGTTCATTTTCATATTTTGGAGAAAGAGCCCGACACCGAAGGTGGGGAGGGGGTCTTTTAACAAAATATGAAAATGACCGAATGTAGTTTTTCCAAGACAACACGCTCGAATGCAAAATTATCTGGTTATTGTGATGCACGAGTGTAATTCGGGAGAATATTTCCCGAATACAAATATTTGGTTTAAATATTAAATTCTTATTTCTTTTTTTTAATACAAAATATCCATTTTAAAACATGCTGTTAGGTACAAACACAATAAAAAGATCCAAAAATACGATTTTGTGATGTTTTATCCAATGTATATTTTTTTTCAGCACAGAAGCACATAAACTGTCGCCACACGTATTTTCTGTTGTGTTTGGTGTTCTTTGGTTCGCTTTCCATCACTTTATTTTCTATAATTCCCAATGAATCACATCCGAAACGAGACATTTGAAAAAATATTTTTTGACTTTACTTGTCAAACTGATTTTATTTTTAATTATCATGAATTCACAATGAGATTACCGTGAATACGTAAACAATGCAATTATCGCAGTGCTTTTTCGGTTTCTACAGTGCAGTTACCGCTGTAATCAATCGATAATTGCACTCCTCTCATGGGATTTTTTACACATGAGAGAAATATTCTCTGTAATTTTGCGATAATTGCACTCCATTTGTATAAGGTTTTCAACAGGAGAGAAATATTCGGTTAGGTATTCAAATTACTTAATTAGTTTTCCTAACAAACTACTGCTTTTTCGTAGGGATTACTTTTCTCTCCAATTATGATAGTCGTATTATTTTAAATAATTTAACAACAGTGGATGAATGCGCCTCTGAAGTCGTCAATTGCATTAAACAGAAAAGGAGAGAAGGGACACTTTATGAAGTCTAGATGATTCTTCAACCGTAAACACATTTTCTGCTAATTCCAATACCTACGAGTTAAGCTGATGAATCATTTCACTAACGATACAATTGAAACTGTGAATAGTCATTGTTATTGACGGTGACTTAAACGTGGTACAAGGAACGGCGAGTTTTGCAAGCAATAAAACTAAAAATGTAATATATCCCATGTTACACAGTTACTTTTAATTTCATTTTTCAACTTCATTGATGAGCTCTTGAACAAAACAGTGTTTGATACTTTTTTAATCGCCAGATTTTTATAGCTCTACTTATGAATGAATGGTAAGACATTATACAAAAACTTAAAGACTTAAAGTAGTGAACCTATTATATTATTTACCAACCCTAACATCTGTATCTGTATCTGTAGAGTAGGGAGGGTGAGTGTGTAGGCTCACAGCACTTAGGCCACATGTGACCCATTGTACATCCTCCCGAGGAGTTGTCCTCCTAGGTCATTGTCCATCCTGTCCTTCTCAGGAAGGTGGACAGGTCACTGGGAGACTGGGAGACATCTCCTAACCCTAACATGAAAAACAACTTGAAAGTCAATGTTCTATTTGGTTTTGTCTTTATATAATTATATTTTGACAGAACACTCACTCTGAACATAGTCAGAAGTTGGGGGAGTAGTAATTCCGAAGAAAGCTGCACTTCACTCCAAATGATATACTTAACGCAGATTGAAATTTTTTTAGAGTAGGTTGTAAACCTTTCAGAAACAGATATTAATTGCTGCTAGAAGTATCTGCTGCTTCTTACCTTGATCTAGAATAGAATAGTCGATTCAGATACTGCTTTAATGATATAATCATGGAGACCATATAAGGAGATCGGACTCCTTGTATTCCAATTTCTCTTCGTGGTATAATGCTCCAGTTTAAATCCAAAACCAGAAAATCTGAATGCAGAACAATAACAGCCACTCATAAGCCTCATGGTGATTTATTGGTTGCTAGCTCATTTGACAGTATATTAGATAAGTGAGGCTAAGAAGCAGGGATAAGAAATTGATGAGTAAGAAAACCGTTTTTGTCCTCCTTCTCAAAATATTGTGATGATTTGGTGGTAAAATGTGGTATGTCTTGTCAAAAACATTTCTTTTTTACCTTATTTTTATTATAATTTTGATAACTAGAACACTTTCGTTTTGTCAAATTCAATCCACGTCTTCGTTTCGAATCAGCTTCACTACCATCCACTATTGCAATAATTGTAGCTCACCTATTCAAATTTCATCAAAAAGATTCAGTCAGGTCAAAGATACTTTGTTTACTATTGATGGCACTCTGTTTTAGCAGTTTGATACCAGCAGCTTCGACATTACACGGCAAGAGAGTAAGTGCTTTTATAGTTGTGTGACTGTCCAAAATTATTTTTAATGTTTTATGTGTAGGATTGGTTTTCTCCAATCTATCCACACATAAATCAATGGCGTAAGTTTCCGCCTATTAGGCAAACTGTGGAGCCAGTCATAAATAATTGTAATTAGGACGGTATAAGACAGGTCATAGATGTTTAATGTTGGAGGCATTATGTCAGAGGAAATTCCCAGAATACTGTGATCGATAAATTATTGTTTATACTTTTTCACTAGTAAATTGCATTTTTACAGTGGTAGTGAGTGAATATATATAGCACGTAATAGTATATTATACACCAAGCGACTAAAGTGACCCATTTAATCCCGCAGGTGGTGTATTATTAGTAGTATTACTATTATTAGCAGTATTACTATTTTAAGTATCACTAGTTCATATTGGTTTTGACAATTTTGTCAAAAAATAATCTTTCCGTTACTGCGGTTGACAGAATACTTTTGTAAAAAATCGAAGGATTGCTATTACTTCGAAAAAGTGACACATGCCCCTGGCCCGAAGTGATAGCGTGATTTCAATACAAAAATGTGCCTAATAATGTCGAATATAAACGTTAATTGAATAATGAGACGTGAGAATTCAGTTTTTACGGTATTAAATAAAATACGTTACGTGATACATCCGGTAAGTCTCTTACAGTACACATTTATCTCATTCGTACTGTAATACTTGACTTACCGGTCGAAGATATGAAAAGGTATATCAGCAATTCATGGATTTGCTTACCAAAATACAATGTAAATTAAGTTTCTGAACTTTTTCGGTACTTTTGGATTATTTTGGAAAGATCCCTGAGAAATTTAAACCATCCTTATTTTGGGCAATAAATTCTATGTTAAGAAGTGTTATAACTCTGAAAAATGAATGTTAACATTTAAAAATAATCATAAATTGCAAGCTTATTTGAAAAGACAATCAGAAGGTTTTAAAAACAAAACAAAATTGACACCCTGATCGAATAAACCTTTTTTTAAATAAAGCTCCTGATGTACAGTACTTGTTAATAAAGGTATGTTATTTGAAAGTATAACATACATTTTAAGGTTATTGCAATTGTTGGAATACGTTGAGCTTGTAGGAAATAAGTGTTAGAATATCTAAGTCAATAAATAGGATGTCAACGGCCAATAGAATTATAAATTCAATTGAGAGTAATTTACAGACTTTACATACACTGAAAATACCAATGTCCAAAAAGAACACACTATTCAGTTTACGTCATTCCGCCATTCACCGCGTATAGTATAGTTATAAATAATTGCAAGCATTTTACAATTTATTATTATACAAAAATGTTCAATTTTAATTTAATTTCGTTAAATAAATAAAAGTAATTTGTTAAGCTTATTATTTATATGAATGAAGATAATCGTAGAAAAAATATAATACACAACTTTTTCACTCGCATTTAAAGCTTCATACAACTCCTGTTATGTAATATACTATTTTTGGTCTTGAAAAAATTTTGTTTACATAGAAAGTTATTGAGAAATTGACATCTCATCTTGTAAGGTAGTTAAGCTTTTTTAATTCCTAAATAATTCAAATTTGATGAAATATTATTTTGTTTAGGTTTTTTAATTAGGAATTATTCATACCTATACGCAAATATAAAAATACACAAATCCTCTAAAATAATTGATTTGTTTATTATAGAGTTGACAGTCAGTTACCGTCTGATGTAACTAACTGGGTGATGGGGTCAAACACCGAGTTTCCATGCTGTAATTCCAAATTATATTTATATTGTGTGAATTACCATTACTGGCATTGGAAGTATTACAAAGTTATTAGTGATCGAGCACCACATTTAATATACAGAGCCGGATTTAAATCTATCCGTGACTATTCTTAAAAAACTTTTTGTAAATATGCTTTAGTTTCAAAAAATGAGAAAAAACACGGTCAAAAAGGCTATAAAATCAGAAAGTCTTTGAAATAGATTCACGGTTTTCTCATATTCCTGGAAATCTTAACACAAAAGCAAAGTCATTCATTTTGTTTTAGTATTATAGTTTGGCAAACCTATCCGAAGCTACGCGGTGTCGGAACGGGGTGAGGAAACATGGCCAATATCTGTCACGAACGCACCAATGGCGTACGGTATTTTATGAGAGTATTAAAAACATACACTGTGTCTCAAGTTATCGTTTACAGACAATATCTTGATTAATTTAGAAGATGTAGTCTATAATACTATAAAAACTGTTGTGAATGGCATCAAAATTTCTTCCTAATGACGTATCAGAAACTTTATTTCACCTAACACTTCTCAGTTTATATTCTCAAAAGGCACCTCCTGTATATTTTCGTTTGAAACTGCTTGTCATTCTATTTGGAATACAACGATGTAATATAGGTAAGAGGTGAGGAAACATGGCGCATATCTGTCATAAACGTACAAATGGCGTACGGTATCTATTTTACCAAGTAAAACTGAAAATACAAAGGTCACTGACAATACCAACGCCACTGGATAAATCAATATCAGTCAATTGACGGATTGAGAGGGAATAACACACGCACGCGCTTGCCAATAAGAAGTCAGCTGGTCAGGCATTTTGATAAAAATCACCAATTATGTAATTCGGAGGGTGTGGTAATTATGGTTTTCGTACAACGCTGTCAGAGCTTGAAGAAGCCCATAACAAATTCGGAAAAGTGCTCATCTTTCAATATTAATAAATTGGAAAAATAGTGTGAAAAAAAATCCACGGAAACAAGCACATTAGAGAATTATTACTACATACTTACCACTTTGGCTTTTTCATAGTTAAACGTGGCAATGTGTAATGTTTTCAACTGCATTCCTTTCACGACTTCATATAAACTTGCCAAAGTATACTTGTTCGTTTTTTATTATAGGCACAAAAAAATTAACATTTCGTAATTTCTAAACTTCTTTATTAAAAAAACAAAAATAATGAAAAAAAAATTACACTAAGTCTTAAAATTATTTCCCGCAGATTTGAAAAAATCAATTCTCTGAGATAGCGGGGGAGCCAAGCTATATATATCCATCTGTTGTGAAAACACTGATTGGGGTACTCCGCAACAATTCGCCATAGTCTTCAATACCAGATCATTTAAAAAAATATCATTTATGGAGTTACCTCAGGAAATTTAGTATGACTCACGATACACTTACTCACGGTATGTTCTTGCGCATGTAGCCGACAGCGTGTGACGTCATGTGGGAATCTCAATCAGTAATGTACAATGCTAAATATATGGGAAATACTCTGTTTGTGTTCAATTTTCATGCATATTTCCACTTTATGAATGATTATTTAAATGCGACATGGTTTTTTAGATATAATATGAAATAATACTTTATTATCAGAAGCTTAGTTATCTTTTTTTGGTTAGTACAATGATGCTAGGAGTTAACAGTATACAAAACGTGTAGAAATATATAGGTAATATATTATATTCTCTACATTTTAAAAAGATTTGAAACAGAAATATTTATGGGTGAACGAAATTAAAACACACCATTATATTATAAATAAAATTATTATATTTCATATTTCTACAATTATAACAAAGGTGTCATTGGGATACGAAACGAGCCAAAGGCGAGTTTCGTATGGTTAATGCGAGTGTAACCATTACATAAAACTTGCATACACTATTTTTTCCACGAACAAGAAATTTGATTTGAGAAAAAATATTAAAAAAATGCACCAACCGGGTCTCGAAACCGGCATGAACAAATCGAAAACAACATTATGCGGTGCCTTTGCTCACTGTGCTACGGCAAAGATTACAGAATAAAAATATAATATGTTTCACTCGTTCGAATTTATCGCGTAAAGCACCGATGCCGCTGGTGACTTGGATGGTACAGTACGTCGCTACGTCCTCACTTGCATTTAATTTGGCATATTATACGGGACGTCGCCCGTCGAGCGCTGTTATTTTAGAACGGTGTTTATTGGTTGTTCGTGTTTTATATTTATGTTGTATAGATTTTTTGAATTTATTAATCAATTGTTGAAATGAGCAAAAAGTAATATTAATATTTTTCTCTTTAATAGCAAAGCTTAAAGACTTAATATTTTGTAATATTTGCTTATACAAAATTACGGATTTATTTTTATAATAAGGATATTATATACACACACAAAAATTCAATTCTATAACTAACCAAAGTGGAATTGGTCAGTTCCTTTTGAACTAATTTACTAAATTTTCTTTTCATCATCCATGTAATCAATTTCCTTTCAAATATTATGCAAGTCTCTATACCAGAGTCCGTATATATTTTACTCTCAAATGTATATTGAAAGATTTGAAAGACAATAGATTAAATTTAACACATAAACCAAACTCCAAAATTAGTATTGTACAGCATTTATAGAATTTTTTAATAAAGGTATCCTGCAACTGCTTCTCTTTTTACTCTTTTAACCTTGTCAATCCAAAAAATACGCGTTATTGAAAGATCGAAATTGAAGATTTAGTGGCCCTATTATTCTGGTGGCTAATGAGTATATTTAATTGAATTTGTGATAAATATCTGCTAGATTATCAATAAGTATTACAAAATTATTAAGATGCTGGATAAAAACTGTGAATTGATTCATTTTAAAAATTCCAGTTTATTTTTTACTTACTTTTTCAAATTCATATCCCGAACATTTTTCGAAATAATTAACATTTAAGAATAAACCTTTGTGATAAAGAATCCTATTAATTTAAATATACATTTCTCTAATTACTCCTGTATAGCTTAAAATAAAATAAGCTTTTCGAACTTCTCTGGTATCTACCGGTCTCGTTATTGACAACAAAAGCGAGTCGTAAAAATAATTTATGAGAGCGGCGTCCGTTTGGGACAGCAGCTTGAATCAAACCGCCCTGAAGTGAAACATCTTATACTTTTATTCTGTAATCTTTGGCTACGGGATCACATTATTGAACTAATAGCATAAAACGTTTATAGGTATGTTACTGTTACACAAAATTAGTAATAAATTATTGTAAACAAAAATTAATAAGTTTAAATATGTATTTACCTTGGTCATTGAGTATTTTTGGTCTGGTGCTCGACATTTCTTTTGAAAACGAGTGCAAAAGATTCAAATTGTCATAAATCACACGAATCTCTTAGAAACTATCAAAACATTCTACAGAAAAAGTGGGTCTGCCTACTTGGCTATTTAAAAATATAGATTTCTATTGGCCAATTTTTCAGTTTCATAATGAAAACCAGTGTTATAATGAGTATCATTATGAAACTGAAAATTGGCATTTGATTATATATAACTTATATATAGTATAGGAGTAGAATAGAGCTTATATTTACAATCATTTTTTGAAATTTGGAAATTTTGACATCTTCTTGTTCCAGTTTTTTCAGGCAGTTTTGAAAACTGATTTTCCTATTAATATCCCTTAATATATCGTATATACAAAACAAAAATAGCCTTATAT
>CAJUYI010000072.1:332352-355056 GCA_910591695.1 Galerucella pusilla
TCTGAAGAGCTAGTAGTGGTTCTTTCAAATTGGCTAGTGATGCATGAGCACAGTAAGACAATGTTTTGGTTGACGTGTATTTCTGATTTTTTCATCTTTTAGTTATTGAAAGGAACATTCATAACTACCAATGATGTATAAACACAGCATGTATAGTTTATATAGTGGTTTTTAGCTCAGTGGACCGTTAACAGAGGCATTAGATAAGAAAAAACCAATAAGAAACGGTATTAACCAACATTTGTTTTTACACAATGACAATTTTTACTTTTTAATCTTACATGTTTTGTAGTTCATTGACTTAATACAAGTATTATGTGCTTCCTGTTTTAATTATTTTGGCCCAGTGTAACCACAGTTCAACCACAGTTCAACCACAATTAAACAGTAGTGGTTAGGTTAGGTTAGGTGTTAGTGGATCAAGGGGCTAGGTACTTACATAATAATAATAAATAATAAATATAAACGGAATTTTTTAATACCTAGGAATATTTGGAGACTCTTTTTATTCATACAACACTCCACAGAAAAGATCGTTGAACCTCAATATCTCAAAACGTTCTTTTTTTGAATGGAGCCTATCCACTTAGCCGTTCAATTGTGTGATTATGCGAGATATGTTGTGGGTTTAATTAATCAATTAATTAATTATTTGTGTTCCTAATTTGAGGCAAGTCTTGGCCAAATTCGGATTCTTCCCTTATTATTACTTTTTCTCCCATTTTCTTCCTCAATCACCGTGTTTTGAAGGCTCACCGCCAGTTCCCGTTGCATAATCTTTTTTTGGGTGAAGCTCCTTTTTACTCATTTTTCCATTTTAGGTATTATAGTTTTTTTTAGAGATATGACGTAGATACCTTAGTTTTCATCCACAAAATGAATTGAAATCTTCAGTTTCTTAACCTTCAATAATTTCTTTGTATGTCTAAAGAAGACTTGACAAAAATTTGTTTACTACCAACTTTGTAACCGTAGTCACTTAAAAAAATGAATTGGGGGGCTGTCCTTCATCAACAGTTATTTCTCTCAAGAACTGAAAGTCTAACAATACCAAATCATAGTACCGAAAAATACATGTAATACTCACACTCTTATACCTAATTTGACTTTGTTATAAAATTTTTAAAAGAGCGGTTAAAGTTTTTTTCCACAAGATTTTGGGACTATTTCATTAATTTGTTCATATTTAAAAAGAATTGTCTCTTACCCTAATTTTTTTTATAATGGAACCTTAGGAGATCTTGAATGATCTCAGAAATTTATTTTTATTATCTCTCTTGCGTTTTGATAAAAAATTGATTTGTTTATTTATTTATTTGAAAAAAAGTCCGGTTTTTACCGGTTATGATAAATTTACCTAATTTCTGGAAAATTATTGGATTTCATTAAAAATCAAAAAGTACATTCGAAAACTAGACACTCTAAGATTTAAAATGATGTGCATTGAAAAGCAATATATAGGATGATACATTTTTAAATCGCGTTTGTTCCACAGATTGTACAGAACTCCGAAAACGGCTGAAAAATGTAAGCAAACAAATCAGTTTTTTATCAAAACGCAAGAAAAATAGTAAAAATAAATTTCTGAGATCATTCAAGACCTCCTAAGGTTCCATCATGAAAAAAATTAGGATAAAAGACTATTTAAAAAAATATACAGGGTGGGGCACTATGAACGAACTATAATTTAAAAATATTTTGGAATATACAGGGTGCTCCAAAAAAGCGTGCCGTATCAAAGTTAGGTTCCTTTAAATGGAACACCCTGTATTTTATCACATTTTTAAATTGTACTATTAAAAATAATGTAAGTTCATTAACATTTCCCTATACCTATCTAGTTCAGTTTCCAGGATAAATCGATTTTACATAATTTGTAGACCCTCCGAAAAAATACAATAACTTCAAAATAAAAACGAATAACCACATTTGCTTTACACCATCTCACTAGAAGCTTTTAACATTCCGTTTCCAATATTTACTGGTATGCCATCATATACAGGGTGTTTTTAATATGACAGAATAACACTAACCATTTAATACATAAATTTCTGGCTTAATTTAAATGGAGCACCCTGTATCTGTTGGGTCTGTGAAACGTGGGAATTTATTACCTTCCAGTTGGTATTAGGGTTGCCTATATCTAACTCTGATAGTTCTCGAGAAATTTTAAATTTGTTTTTTTAATATTCAATTATTTGCTGACATCTAATTAGGTAGCTATGACATGATTCTCCGATGAAAAGTTTTTAAAAATTTAAAATTTGTTATTTTGACAGTAAGTGCTTTGTTGTATGATTTATTATTGATAAATTAAAGGTCTCTTAAATCAGAATTTTATTAAGGATAAGTACACTATTTCTGGGCATACAGATACAATAAGCTTCAAAATTATAAAAAAATAACTAGGTACAAAAAATTCAAAGGTTTTCAAAGTGACGCCCATCTTGTTGGATACAAATTTGAACCCTTTCTTTAAAAAAAAGTTATTGTTCACTTTCTTTAACATTTCTGGTGTTACTGTTTGAAAAGCTCTCCTTATCCTATCCTTCATTTTCTCAGGAGTGGTTGGCTCTGTATTGTAGACAATACTTTTTATGTAACTCCAAAGAAAATAGTCTAATGGCGTCAAGCACGGGAACCTTGCCGGCCAAAAATAAGGACCCCCTCGCCCAATCCATTTTTGTGGAAAAATATTGTTCAGGTAACGCCGGACAATTACACTGTAATCAACAAACGCACCATCCAACTGCAGCCACATTTTTTGTCCTGTAGCTAGTGGAACGTCATCTAAAAGTTCGGGTAGTTTGTTACGTAGAAATCTACGAAATTTTCTTCCAGTTAAGTTTTTTTACTAATCTTATTGCAAAGTTAATGATTGGGTACCCTTAATGAAATTCTGATTTAAGAGACCTGTAATTTATCAATAATAAATCAAACAACAAAGTACTTACTGTTAAAATAACAAATTTAAAATTTTTAAAAACTTTGCATCGGCGTATCATGTCATAGGTAGCTAGATGTCAGCAAATAATTGAATATTAAAAAACAAATTTAAATTTCTCGAGAACTATCGAGTTAGATATAGGCAACCCTAATACCAACTGAAAGGTAATAAATTTCTACGTTTAACAGACCCAACAGATACAGGGTGTACCATTTAAATTAAGCCAGAAATTTTTGTATTAAATGGTTAGTGTTATACTGTCATATTAAAAACACCCTGTATATGATAGCATACCAGTAAATATTGGAAACGGAGGGTCTACAAATTATGTAAAATGGATTTATCCTGGAAACTGAACTAGATAGGTATAGGAAAATGTTAATGAACTTACATTATTTTTAATAGTACAATTCAAAAATGTGATAAAATACAGGGTGCTCCATTTAAAGGAACCTTACTTTGATACGGCACGCTTTTTTGGAGCACCCTGTATATTCCAAAATATTTTTAAATTATAGTCCTAAGTGATCTACATAATTCTACGTCTTATTTTTTCTAATTATATTTGCCGTTAAGACGCCAGAGAATAGTTCGTTCATAGTGCCCCACCCTGTATGAACAAATTAATGAAATAGTCTCAAAATCTTGTTGAAAAAAACTTTGTCCGCTTTTTTGAATATTTTAGTCAAGTACGAACGAGCTGCAAATCACATGGAATGATAGCTCATTGATAGTTCATTGCGATGAACTTTGAATCAACGGGAAATGTCCATTTTTTGCCGAGTTATGGAACAATTCGTCCGCCCGCTTACAATTTAATGCATAGACAGCAGAATTCCTACAGGCAGAGCAGCAGCTGAAATGAGTAGACTTTTAGGTCTCATCATCTCGATAACTATAGAATTTTCGAAAAAAATGATAGAGACCATTTTTGAAGATAATAAGACGATCTTCATTTATCACCAGAAGAAAAATTCTCTTATTCGCATATTGAGCCAGATATTAGCGAGAAATCCGTTTCCGGGGTTGAGGGGGCCATTTCCCCCCTTTCGTAAACCCAATCGCGTTAAGTTTTCTCTCGTTTAAAAACACCTGCCGTGACCTACAAATAGAGCCCTAAGTGAAGTCTTCAGGGAATTTTCAGGAGCTTTGTCCCTTCCTTTACTATATTATACTATAGACAAAGACTATGTACTTTTCCTTAATTTCAATTTTATGCTCTTGTTCAGTTGCACCTCTGATTTCTGCGATTTTATTTTAGTCGACGGCTCCAACGAGTGACTCAAGCCTTGACTACCGTTTCTACAAGCGATTTAGCAGCTAACGTTTGAGGGTTAAAAAGACCGATTTGTTGCATACGAGTTTGTCGATCCAGCGTCTTATGCAAGTCGCCATAAAAAGAGTAACTAAGTGACAAACTATGTATTAAATGCCTCAATTTCTTAATCATAAGAAGGTTTCCCTGTATTTGTGATAATTTCCAGGTAGACTTAGTATGTAAAAATCTAAAATAATTTAGATTTAACAAGAGAGACCCCGTATAAGACCGCAAATATTCAGTCTGCATGCACACTTTCTATAGATCTAACAGAAACCAGGTCATCCAATGAAAGCGATAACATGGACATGGACATTCTCACACCACACGGCTATTTAGTATACAACATTTGAATACAAAAGCTACGAAATTAAATATAGTACTTTTTTTCAAACTAAAACAATGTGGGTAATTGTAATCAGGAAGAGGAATAAAAGATGATTATTTTAGAAGTGGATAATTTACGAGCTGTAGTTTGCTTTGATTTTATAAAATTGTAAACAATGAGAAGAGGTGGGTGGTTTAATTTGAAAAATATACGTTGCTTACTATACAGGTATATCAGACAAAGATCCATTATTATAAAAGCAATGTCTTACATAATGTTAAATATTTTAATAAAGTTTAAGTGAAAGATATAGTAGACATATTCCAAAAATTACATTGCAATTTCAAAAAATGATTTACAGTTGGTTACAGACATCGTTCGTTCAGTCCACGTTTATACCCAGCGTTCTATGTTATACGAGGTCGGTTTGACGGAAGAGTGACTTTTCAATGAAAACGTTACTTCGATGTAAAAATAGTATTATGTATAATTAGTGGGAAAAGCATAATATTCCCAATCGACTGTGATAATTACTGTTAACACAGGAGTTTTGGAATATGCTTTTGCCACGAATTAAACATACTATTTTTTCTTCGATCGTTGATTTACATTTAAAAAATTAATTAAAAATATTAATATTAATATTAATTGTACAAACTGTACAATGAGTGTAAATATTAACACAATTGATTTGTGTTTTTGAATATCGTTATAAATTAGATGTTTATTTTATTTCTTCTATATCAACTTTATCAATATAAAAATTAAAACCATAATTTGTCTCCTTTTATTGTTATAATCCATTACCGCATTGTTAGTGCCCACTATTCTGGAATGTTGAGCTTTGCGCATAGGAAACAGGTCAAAATAGTCACTTTTCCCACGATAGGAGAAAAAATATTTTATTTTTCAACATAATCCTCCTTCAACTCTACAGCAAGTTTCGAGTTTTTTCAAACCATACAAAAAATAATCTTTCATTTGTCCGAAATTGCTTCCCACCAAGCCATTTTTTGAGTCTGGAAACAGAAAGTAATCGGAGAGAGCCAGATCAGGTGAATATGGCGAATGAGATAATAAATCGTAACGCAGTTCGGCTTATTTTGCTGCAACAATAGCGGACGATGGAACAAAACCCTTTTCTTCAACAAATGTGGTCGGTTTTTCTCAAGTTCGGGATCAAAACGTGTAAATCAGCATAATATAGGCCAGATATCCAAAAATACTGTAGTCATGACCTTATTGGCCGGAAAAAACGGTTTTCGTTTTGCTGGGAGCACGTTCCTCGTATGAAATGCATTGTTTCGACTGTATTTTTGTTTCTGGGGAATAATGATGTACCCAAGTTTCATATACTGTTACATATTGACGGAAAAATTCTCTCGGATCATGGTTGGAGATATCCAAACACTCGTTTGAATTTTAAATACGAGCGAGCTTTTGATCAGCATTAAGCAATCGTTGCACCCACCTTGCAGATACCTTTTCCATATGTATTTTTTCATGCAAAATATTGCATACTCTTTCGGTTGGAATATTTATTCCATTATCTATCTCACGTACTTTTATTCGACGATCGCTAAGTACAAGGGCACGGATTTTCTCAACCATTTCTGGAGTCATTACAGTAAATATCGGTCCTGTCCATATGGCCACTTTTAAAAGAAGAGAACAGCTTACAAATCATTCCATGGGACATAGAATATTCAGGATAATATTTACGTAATTTTTCATCGGTTTCTAATATGTTCAATTAACACTCGAAATTTTATTTTCTCCATATATTATTTACCCAACAACGAAAACAGTTTTCTTTAGATGTTTATTAAAACTAATCTATCACCTGTAAGATTTGTGTACAATTTTGACAGATGTTATTAAAAACATGGCAGAAGCTAACAATATAATCACTGTAGCGAAAGTACTGCTAACCTATGAAAAACCACCCTCGTAGTTAGTGTGCGAGAATGAACTTTAATACAATATGGCTCAGTAAGTTGGAACCATATGGGAAACTTTTTTATTATTGATTTTAGGAAAAAAATGTATTCCTCATAAAAAGTTCTGCATGTTCTAAAATCTAAAATACAATCAACAGATATCAATTGTTTCCAGTCGTGTACGAGGTATGTCAAAAAATATGAATTTTACTCAGGAGTAAAATACCTTTATTTTTCGGAATATTGACAATTGCTATCATAAAAAGTTGATTATAATTAAAAGCTATTGTCAGATATCTAATATTATCCATCTGCCATGAAAAAATAATTTCTGTTATTTTCACTCACTTCTCTGTATTAGCAATGATAATTCTGTATAATAGCAATTTAGGTTCATAACGATTTTTAATCTAGGATGCACTGACGGCAAAAGTCAAATCACTAGTTAGTTTTTATAAAATACCAGAAATGGCGGCTCTGTTAAGTAGTGAAGAACAAATAGAAATCGTTTTGATTGTGGGAGAAAATTATAAAACCCATAGATTATTTTTAATCATAGACATCCCAATAAAAATATGTAATTGCATATTTAAACATATTTTTTGGTACTGATCAACTTTTTTTCATAACATTTTCCGCTATTGTCAAATTTAAAGCTACTTTACTCTTGAGTAAAATTCATATTTTTTGACATACCTCGTACACGACTGAAAAAAATTGATATCTGTTGATTGTATTTTAGATTTTAAGATATGCAGAACTTTTTATGAGGAATACATATTTTTCCTAAAATTAATAATAAAAAAGTTTCCCATATGGTTCCAACTTACTGAGACATATTGTACATATATAGTTTAATTGGATACTTAGCACGTGTTCAAAAGACACCAAATTATTCATAAAATTTCCTTCCAACGTTTATTAACAATGACATAATTTTTCTTAGCCAATCAATATATTATACAGTGTGGAAACCACTTATGGAATAAAATTCTTTGTCATTATTTCAGAAAATTATAAAAAATACCGAGACACGTCAACTTTTGAATTGAGTTGTGCGTTATGTAAACATAAATTTGAATGTACAGGGTGATTCACGCAAGTATGCCATAGTCGGTGTTTTTTTTTTAATGAAACACCCTGTATATTTGCATATTTTTGAAATCTTCTCAATGAACCGATTCCAACAAACTAAATAATGTATGGTGAATTATGAATTATACAGGGTGAAATTTTAAAATTGATAATTTATTACACTTTTGAAATATTGGTACTTTTTTAAATTAGCTAAATATTGATTTATCAAAAATCTAAACTAACTAATTATTAGACTTATTTGTATATTAAACAAAACCTGCTACGCCCATGAATTTTATCATAAATATATTTCACCTCAAACTTTAAACAAAGTTAAGGAGGAGTTCTATAGGAGACTGTGCTATTGCCAACAACTAGGTGAACATTTTGAGCATTTATTTCAATGTATTAAAATCAAATACACCAGGTATTTCATGTATGTGTTTAATAACTGTAAAAATAAAAATTTCACCCTGTATAATTCATAATTGACCATACACTATTTAGTTTGTTAGGGATCGGTTCATTAAGAGGATTTCAAAAATATGCAAATATACAGGGTGTTTCATTGAAAAAAACAACACCGACTATGGCATACCTACTTGCGTGAATCATCCTGTACATTTACATTTATGTTTACATAACGCACAACTCAATTCAAAAGTTGACGTGTCTCGGCATTTCTTATAATTTTCTAAAATAATGACATAAAGAATTTTATTCCATAAGTGGTTTCCACACTGTATCTTAGAATCCTACTAACTACAATATTAACTAAATGAGTTTTCCGAGAACTGACGAAAGTAAAGATGTAGATAAATAACAAACCTTAAAATATTGTAGGCTGCAAAATTCTTCCCTCTTTGAAGTGTTGAATATTAGACTCAGTTTCACATAAGAAGAACCCACTAGAAGTCTAGAAGTTGCAGTCGTATGCGCGAAGAATCTGCAACAATATCTGAACATCAATATCGGTCAAAGCCTATGCCTTAGGCCTTAGGAAAAACAAGTAGAATAAGGCTATTGCCCAAGACCCAAACTTTCTAATCGACGCTACAGGGTACATTGAAATTTATATTTGGAAAATTATTAAGAAATAAAGTATTCCGTGAAATGTATGCCACTAATTTTTCAACATCATACATTAGTTGATTGTTTTTTCCCTAGTTTTTGTTAATTTTCAACCCTCGCTTATCAACCCTTAGTATCTCTTGGAATTGTATGCCATATTTTTTTATAATATAGTAGTACCCAAGAAATGCATCCAAGTACATGGAATCCATTAATTAATTGTTCTAGGTTCGTGAATATTCTAAGATTCTCAATGTCCTCTGTAGCGTCGATTAGCAAGTTTGGGTCTTGGGCGATAGCCTTATTCTACCTGTTTTTCACCTTAAACTCGATAGTGAAAACGGTTTCCATTTAAAATAATGTAGCCTACATGTGTCATGAGCTACCGATCTATCAAGTTAAAAACTGCTAAATATCTCATTTTTTCAAATGAAACAACAATATTCTCATTATTTCAGTTTATGTTCATTAACACGCTTTTATTAGCTTCACTTGTATGTTTGTACGTTTGTCGGTTTGTAACTTTCCTTTGCGCGCGCAAGCATACGTCGCACTTAGCCGGTGCATATCTTTGGACGGTATTTGGATTGAAGAACTTGATTGTTCCAAGTTGACAGATAAAGCCCCATGTAACAACGAAGCATTAAATGAAATGAAAATAATTCATAAGAGTCGTCATTATTAGTTAGTCGCAAATATGTAATATCATTTCACAAATCATCAAGCACAAGATGATACTACTCTGTCTAAAATGATATATTGAAAAATTTCATTTATATTTGTAGCAAGACGTAGGATTATAAGATCGAATTTTATTACGTTGTTCAAGAAGAATTTTACATTCGTGCACCCTCTGTTGGAAATTTATAATACTATCAATGAGAACTTAAAGAAAAATTCTATTGACAATAAATCGAACTAAAAAATGAAAAATAAATATAGTTTAAAAAAACTAAAAAAAAACGCTTTTAAAGAATATCGAACTAAAAAGTTGAAAATTATTTTAAAAATAAACTTAAAACAATAGTTTATAAAAAAATACTAGTATAATTGAGGGAAAAGCGTGGGATGCTCGATATACGAAAATTATGTCACAAAGCCCCCCACGCTTTTCCCTCAATTATATAGTATTTTTTTATATACTATTGTTTTAAATATATTTTTAAAATTATTTTCAACTTTCTAGTTCGATATTCTTTAAAAGCGTCTTTTTTAGTTTCTTTAAACTATATGTATTTTTTCCTATACCCAAACTTAAGCGTTATTGTGATATTAACTTGTATTCAAAAATGTTAATTATTTCAGCTCCATTATTGCGTTTTCATAACTTTTGCTTGAAAACAACCAAACTGTGTTGACTTGTTTAATATTCTATTCACTGTGTGCCGGCTGGGTCGGGGTCGATCTGCATATTTTGTAGCAAATAAAACTCATGTTCTAGTAACAACTCTGTCACATCACAGCTAGTACACTAACTACCGACAAGTAAATTCACTTGCGTCGGAACGTTTTGGTACATCTTTTCTCTGGCGCCTTGCACGTCTGTTATCATTATAATATTTAAACTAGCCAGAACTCGCCAGACGATAGGTCGGTTAAGGAAATTTTCGGTAACCCATAAATCGACGAAGTGAATTTACTTGTCGGTAGTTATTGTACAGTGGTCACATTCACCATGTATTGAAAGTTTAGATAACCTCCATTGTTTAATTCCAAACGAGCTATTTCTATCACTGTACGATGCGATTGATGACAATTTATACTATTTTCCGCAAATATCCTGAAAATCGATTCTATGGGAATTTATCTTACATCCTAACTATGGATTATCAATTGGCAAATTTCAGATATAGGTCGTTGTATCTTTATTATCTTGTTCTGCAGTAATTTCAGTAAAAAAAAGAAATTTTCACCACTTCTTGTTCCGGTATTATAGCAAATATTACAGATCCAATACAACAGGTAAGATTACCAAATAAAAAATAATGTTTGCGGTGACCTAAATTTTACAGAAAAAAAATAAAGTCTTTTTCCAGAATACCTAATCAATTCGGTTCGGTCCAAAATCTAATAAGAAAATTGCGTTCTGCCCAAAATGTGTGTCTGACCGATCCAAATTAACCGCGATAATTTTTTTGCCGTCTCGGCAGTTGCATAATAAATCTAGTCACAACGATGTTAAACGTTAAATTCTCTCAATTACCGCTTTTACATAACGTGGTAAGTAGAGCATGGGTCTCCATTCTACCGTGCAAAGTTTAACAATACCGAAATGCACGATTGTGGATGGAAAAAAGTAAGAGTGGACGGAATTGAATGGGCTGTTATTTTGGTCGGTGGTTTTTATTTATTTATGCAGGGACCTACATTTTAGATTTTTTAATTAAACGCTTCTACTTAGAAGTTATAATTTATTTAATTATTCGGTTTTTGCAATCTTCGATGTACCCATCTTGTTTAGTCAAGTAAATTGAACCATCGCTTTTTTTCGTTTGGATAAACAACAACCAACCATTTTGAATTTCAATTAAACATTATGTATTCAGTCACGATAGTACTGGAAATCATTCAAAAAACCTGCTTGCAAATATTATCGAAACAAACTTTATCAATAAGCTAGCACAGTCCTCTATACTATCGCGGTTTTCGACCACAATTATTTGTCATTTAGTTTGTATGAAGTATTCCAAATTATTGGTCAATAATCGAAAGCCATTACTACAATGCCTATAGACATCAATTAATGGACCATTAGCATTAATATAATACTCAAATTTATTGGATAATACAGCGAATCGTTACTGGATGACCAAAGACGTTGAGCCACTGTCCAAATATACAAATATTACGACAACCACCTGAACACCTGTTCAATTCTCGGTAAATTTACGTGGAAACAAGCAATTGCGACATCGGCTATACTTCATAAGATAGTATGCATTATTGCTTGTTCTATAATATATTCCGCCCATCCTGAAAGTATGTTTAAATAAAAAAATAGTGCAGATTCACGTGTTTTTTCTAAGATTATCCTGCAAACAAAGTTTACCAGTAAGTTAAGAAATTATTATTATTATATTTCGAAAAAAATGATAAAGGTAGAATGATTCATTGTCAAATATCGTTATCGTTACAATAATGTGTAGGTAGTACCTATACCATTTATACTGAGAAAGGAACAATAGTAAACAATCGAAAATTAGCAATTTTTCTTGCAAGTTCATCTCAAGTCTAAAAATAAATGGCGAAATTCGGCGGTTACAATCAAACAGTGCTTTACAAATTCAACAAATAATTCAGAACCTAAAAAATAGAATAAGTTCTCTAGAAGAATACTAAAATTTGGTACGAAAATCTTGAAGCTTTGTATGTTTATACCTATTTAAAAATTGAATGAATTTTAGATGAACATAAAGTGACAAAAAATGCCTGATGAAAATCTGGGTCTTCTAAATAAATCTTATTTTAGTGTTATTGTTAAATATGAATGTGAAACAAAAATTTAGAAAAACATTTTAAAACTAACAACAATAGAAATTTTACTCAAAATCATAAATATGATCTAATTTCACAATTCAACTTCGGAAAAATTTGATTTTTACTGGAAAGCCTGCAGCGAACACAGATTGGAGGAAATTTAATTCTTAGACTCAACCACAGAGAGTTTTGAAAAATGGCCCTTCTATAATCAACCTTCGCAATTTAGATTGGTAAGAAAAATGAAACAATTTCTGAAAAAAAAATATTAGAGTTTTTATGTTAAAAATACACAACAATTTGTCAGCTTTGTGTGTATATGAAAATTTACTTCAATTTTTATTTTGTACACCTTTTTCACGTTTCTTATTTTATTAAGGGCGCGTTGTATCAAAATTAGATTTCACTTTAACATTTATATTATTGACAAGATAAAACAGGCATGAATCCACTTTATCTAACTAAATAAATAATAAAAACAGCACTTAACTTGGTTGGAATTCAATACTTGAGCGCGTTGGATCAAACACCTAAACTTGGATTAATTATAAATGAACTTTAGACTGTGGTAGATTGATGTATTTATTATCAACAATTGCGTCAGTCAAAACATCTATCATTAAACCAAGTTAAGGTGTTTGATACAACGCGCCGTAATTATTACCGCCGAATGATAATCATTACATTCCAACCAAGTTAAGTGCTATTTTTATTATTCATTCAGTTCGATAAACAAAATCCATGCTGTATATTCGACTGGCAAATGATGCTAACGAAATTTTTAATTTTCTACCAGGATTTTTGTCATAAAAATTTATATTTTGGTATTAAATTGACATCAAATTTTTACCCCCCAAAGCAAAAAAAATCAAAGTTGTGAGAATATGAAATATAATGATTTTAATGTGCTAATTTTTGACAGAAGTATAAACCCACTTCTTCGGCTTTCTGTATATTAATAGATCTCTAATACTTTAATTAAATTCTGTCAGTGGGTGTAAGTCGATATGTTCCCAAAAAGTCAGATATTGTTTCGAATTGATCAACTTGATGATTGAATTATTAAATTGCCGTGTGGGTCGTGCATTTAATATTTCGATCTCCACCAGCTCTGAGGCCGTATTCTTGATTGAGGCGTTTAGCTTTCCGAGAGAACATAATATTTTGTCTTCGCTGCACTGTGTTCTCTAGGGAACCTCTACTACCAGTTTCACAATACAACACTAAAATCACGATTTAATACTCTCAATACAAATTTAACGTCAAATTTTTTTAATTTTCTATAATTTTTTTTTCAATATTGTTTCTACTCATGTTTATACCACTCGTTGCATTTCGTTCGCAAATATACATTCGCTCACTCGAGAATAAAGATTTATCAATTCATGCGAAAATAAGCCATTCTCGAATTCGACATCATGGACGCATGATCCGACAAGTGCACTCCAGATCCTTTGAAGTGGCCTGAGTTTTTGGGCGTTGGAGTTTTTTGACGCACTTCTGAGCACAAAAATCCACTGGTAATAGTTCCGCTTGGAATATTGTTGAATAGTTTCCTACTTCTTCGTTTGCTATTGAATAATCGTCAGTATGAGGGCACCTCTCGTAATTGAAGCGATTTTGTTTTGTAATTCACCCTTGTTGTTAACAACAAGTTGAGGTCCATGAGCATCTTCATGAATTGGACTCATTAAGCTTAGGATATCCTGTTTGATCACCTGATTTCAAAGATTCAGTATTATCTTTCGTACAAGTAGATGTAGTGGAGAAAGTTTTAGCATTACCTCTAAGGCTGCTCTGA
The DNA here is from genome assembly GCA_910591695.1 of Galerucella pusilla. Classification (NCBI taxonomy): domain Eukaryota; kingdom Metazoa; phylum Arthropoda; class Insecta; order Coleoptera; family Chrysomelidae; genus Galerucella; species Galerucella pusilla. Next base: position 346,312 of record CAJUYI010000072.1, read on the forward strand.
GGTTATACCCATGATTGCCATGCAAGCAAAGTCGTTGCACTCTTTGCAGCTCTGGTATTTCCTTTCATTGCATTGTATTGTTCGGCTAAACCAGCGCAGAATAGTTTATAAGTCTGACAACTATTAGATATGACCATAATCACACCACGATAGCGCAATATCTCACAATGATTACTACCGTATTATAATAATAATAATAATAATGACTTTATTGCTCATAATAATACAGGATAACGAGAAAAAAAAAATAAAAGTATAGTACTACCAACGAGCAAAAGGCGACGTTCGCGCTTAACCACTAGATTCAGGAGAAAATAGCGATTAAGTGCGCTCTTCCACGCGGCCTAAAAAAAAAGTATATATTATGCCAGGTGTGTGATAATAGTATTAACAGCGGATAGGTATGTTGTTATGAATCTAACATGTTACTCAAATTAAAATTTAAGATGTTCGAATGATCCACTGGATATAATCTCTCTAATTTGTTTTTTGAATTTAGAAACGGGTAGTGTTTTTACGTTTCTAGGCAGCATATTGTAAATTTTTGCAATCTGATATGAGAAGCTTGGTCGAAAAAACGATGTTCTGTGAGGAGGAATAGTGATGGTTTCTTTAAAACGAACATTGATGTTGTGTGCTTCGGATCTTCTCTTAATTTTCTCATAAAGGTAGGATGGCAATTTCGTGAGCATGATCTTATGATAGGTTACAGCAGCATGTAGCAGTCTTTTATTATTCTGGTTTATCCACCCCAATTTTTCTAGGTGAAGGGACACTGGGTTGCGTCGTCTTATACCGCAAATTAGCCGAACACATGAGTTCTGAATTCACTGGAGCCTATTTCTATCGAATTGTGATAGCGCCGGGCCATATAATGTATAATGTCACCATAATTTAATTGAGATAATACTAGACTTTCACACATAATTGCTTTGGAGGATTGATTGAGGAGTTGCCGATTTGAATACACGAGCTTCAAGTTTGAAAATGCTTTTCTAACTATCGTTGAGATGTGATTCGAAAAAGTTAAGGAGTCATCTAAATAAATGCCTAAATTTTTTCCACAGTTAGAAAATGTTAGTTCTTCGTTCCCTATTGACAAATTTATTTTATTTGTAACTTTATTTTTTGTTGACTTGCGCCCGAACAGCATGACTTTCGTTTTGGTTGCATTAATAGACAAGCAGTATTTTTTAGATGTATCCAATACATTTTGCAGATCTTCATTAATTCTAGACGATATTGTATCAGCTTCTGATTCTTTAAAATCAAGATACAACTGTGTGTCATCGGCGTAGAAATGTGAGTTCATGTATTTGAGATTCTTCTGGAATTGTGAAGTGTACAGACAATACAACAAGGGACCTAGAATAGAACCTTGGGGTACACCCCGTGCTAGATGGATTATTTTGGACGATAAAGGTCCCAGTACAACCTTCTGGGATCTATCTTTTAAGAAGGATTTCAAGAGTTTCACTGACGAGTTGTTGAAACCAATATATGAGCAAACAGATAAGAGCATGTCATGGTTTATTTTATCAAAGGCTTTTGAATAATCTAACAGTACCAATATACAAAGTTTATTGCAGTCTACGTAAGAGTAGATATCATCTAAGACTTTAAGTAATGCGGTGGTACAGCTATGTATTACTCTTATGTATTATGGCTTTGCCTGAGTTTTTTTTTCCAAAACTCAAATTAACACTCCGAGACGAGTAGTGAAGTCCATTACTGGAATTACGCTTAAAAATCTTTTTATGTTTGAATGATTCTCTAGCGTATAAATTTTGTATTTTGGAAGGATTTTGCGTTGAAAACTATACAATCAATGAATTTGGATGAGTATACATATTTTAATACCCATTGACCTATTCCCGAATATCTGGTTTATTATTGGAAATTTCTTCAATGCTCACCAAAATATTCACCATTTTTGGTCTATGGCCAGGTGGTCAAGTTTTGAAAATTAGTGAAATCGAATTCACAAGTCAAATATTTCGATTTCAAATTCGCCATCGAAATAGTATAGATAGTCTTGAATTATAGTGAAAGAAATTATTTGACAAAAACGGAATATCCCTCATATTAGTTCAAACGTAAATTATTAAGGAAAAAGAAGAATAATTGAGGTTAAAATTTATCATTTTCATGAGATGAGGAATATAATAATAATAAATTAAAATATATCTTAATATAACTTATTGGGGATTTTTCAAGAGATAGGTAACATTTATACAGGCTTAGTAAATTGAATTACACATAGGTATACGTTATTATTTTATTATTACAAAACACAACACAAAAGTATAAATACAGCCCGATGTTAGTTTGGAAACTACCACTTCCATAGAAGCGAAGACTACTTAAAATTATTATATCTTAATATGTATAATGTCTCATATTCTTGACGAAGGTACAACTTCTTTCCTACCTTAGTAGATTTGTTCATAACTGATGCTGTTATATGAGCTTGCCAAATATTTATCTAAAATGTTTATCAATTCGCCAGCAGCTTCTTTATGAAGTCTGTAACTAGCGGTCACTTAGATTGAAGGGATCGTGCCTAAAATGATGAAGCACCGTTTTTGGCGTTAAAAAATCATCCTCCACACAAGTTTCAGAACATTATTTTTATTTAGCACTATTTGATGCAGCTCCTCTAAAATATAAAACGTTCTCGCGTCACTTTCGTCTAACTAATAACTGCTTATTACTATGCTAATTACTAGTATATAGAGTGACTAAAAAGGTTCAAAAAGCTAGTCAAACTCAATCAAACTAAAAGGAGGGGTTTTAAAACTATACAAAATATCTGACAAAACCACAACACAAAATTAGATGATTCTTACCCCAAATAAATCAACATTTCTCAAGTGGAATAAGCGTTTCGACAGCTAAACAGTATTCGAATTAAATTGGTGACATTTTTTCGAATTCGAATTTTATTTCACACATGAAATAAGTTCAAAACTTAGATGGATCTAAATCAATCGAAATATGGGAAATTTCACCAGTGAAATATTTCAAAACTAGACCTCCAGTTCTCAAAGTACGTTCTTAACATCGATTTGGGATGTATCAAAAGTATTCCAATGTGGAAATGATTGAAATTGAAAGCGTTGATGGATAAATTTGTGGTAAGTAACGAGCTTCAGAAATTTCTGTGAAGATACAAAAACAACACCTGCTACTTCAAGACTCAACAAAAAGTAGGGTCAACACAGATATGGCTTTAAGGAAATGAGGTGAAAAGAGTGCGACTCTTACGAGAAACTCATTTTTCTGGGAGTACCTAAAATAGGGGTATAGTTAATCCTTCAAGAAAAAGCCTAGTAGGGCTGAGCACATTTATAGTATCGATATGCTGAAATGGGCTATGAAGACCTTTCCACTTTTCAAGGTACCGGGAGCAGATGGGATTTTCTCAGCTTTGCTCCAGCAAGGACTAGACGAAATTCTACCACATTTGGTTAGAATTAGTCAAAGCAGCTTGGAACTGGGGAAACATGGGGAAGTGTAGTAACCTTCATTCCAAAAGCAGCAAAAAAGGACACAACAAACCCAAAATCCAATTAGTCTAACATCGTTTGTGTTCAAAACGATGGAAAATGCTATTGATAATTATATTTAAAGAGTTATAGATATGAGACTGTCAAAAAAGCAATAAATAGAAGAGGTGTAGACATTCAAATGCTCATCAATGAAGTAGCAGAGACGAGGACAAACAAAGACATTGTCTCCATCTGTACATCACTAAGAAATAAAAACTCAATCTCAAAACCATTAAACTTGATGGAAGCGAGGTTAAATGGAAACAAGAAGTCAAGTATCTAGATTTGACTCTAGGCAGTAAACTCTTGTGGAACAAACACGAAAGGGAGATTACATACAAAGCAAAAATGGCTATAACGGTGTGCAGGAATCTTGGAGGGGGAAATTGGGGCTGTAATCTAAGCTGGGTGTACACTGTCATAATGAGACCAGTTATCTAGTATTGAGCCATCGCGTGGAGTAGTAGCGCTAGTCTATTGACGACGAGAGAAAACCTCTGCGAAATTCAAGGAGTAGCCTATACATGAATTACAGAAGCATGTCTAAAGGCAGCCATTGAAGGGATTCTCAACCTCACACCACTACATATGGCGGAGAAAATTTTGGCGGAGAATTAAGATATAGACTACGTAGAGAGATATTTATTAAAAAAACACCTCTTCTCTTCTTAGAAATCAGGAAACCTGGGACATGCCACGAGATCGTATGATAAGAGAATATAAATTTTCAAAGAGATTTGTTACGGAATTAAGCAGCAAGAAGGATTGGGATTAAAATACCATAATCAAACTTGGAGAGAATACCATTCAATAGTATACATACGCTTTAAAAGCAAGCCATAGAACTGGGATAGGAGTTGTAGGCCAGGAGCCAAGATTGGGAGAAGCCTCACGAATTTTTCAAGGGGAAATTTACGACATAAAAAAGTGTATCCAGTTCAATATTAAGAAAGGTTCTATAACCTCAATGTCGGATAGTCACGCGGCCACTGAAGAACTGAGATATTGTGTAATCAAGCCCAAAATGGTGTGGTAATGCTTATACAAACTCAATGAACTTGGCTTGTGGATTCCAGGGCACACTGGAATAGAGGGAAAGGAAATAGCAGAACTAGCAAAGATGCTTTTGAGGTATCAGCTCCAATGCAATATTGGAAGAAATACCTGAGCAAAGCTGGAAAAAGGAGAAGATCTGACCATTGGAAAAATCTAGTTGGGGTGTATCTGTATCTTTAGAGAAGGGAGGGTTAGTGTAGGCTCATAGCACTTAGGCCACATGTGACCTATTGTACATCCTCCCGAGGAGGTATCCTCCTAGGTCATCGTCCATCCTGTCCTTCTCAGGAAGGAGGACAGGTCACTAGGAGACATCTCCTTTATATCGACAGGTGTAGGCCAAGACTCACCGAACACACACTCTCTTATCGACGATAACTCCGGACACTCGCATAAGTATGGAGGTGTTTCCTTAGTTGACAGTGGCCAGTCAGAAATCCTACTGTTAAATGTAGGTTTTTCCTGGTTATCGTCAAATATTTCTTCGTCGCCAGCTTCCCAGGTGTGCCCAGGGTGATCCTAGCAAGACTGCATCCTTTGATTTCATCCCATCTCTAAAGGGATTGAGCATGGGTGTAAAGTTTGGCTAGTTCCGCAATTGTCGAAGTCGTTGGGCCGTAGGTGTCACTGGGTCCCAAAATTTTGAATCCAGCCGCTTCCCTGGCTGAAAAATCGGCAATGCGATTACCTTCACTCCTGTCGTTTCCTTTAACCCACCTCTTTAACCCAGAAATTCCTTTTCTGGTTAGTTCTTTTGCGGCAATTAACTGTGTAGGTGAGAGTTCCGTGTTAGTTTACTGTCGAGGGTAATACCAAGGTATTTCGCCTCCTCCGAGAAGTTTAGTTTGCTTTTGAAAATTTCGGGAGGTTTTAAACCCGATAAACTTCTTTTCCTGGTGAAAAGGACCATCACAGTCTTCCTGGGATTGATCGACAGTGAGTGTTCCTTACACCATGTTTCTATTAATTTAAGCCCATCCTGCGCTCTATCGCACAGTGTGTTCACAAATTTGCCAGTCTGCAAGATAACTATGTCATCTGCGTATGCAATTGTGTAGAATCCATTGTTGTTGAGGTGATTAATCAGGGTATCCAGAACTATGTTCCACAAAAATGGTGATAAGTTCCTTGTGGACATCCCCTCATGACCAGTCCTCTTACCGTGATGTCTTCTACATTGATACTTATTGCTCTACTAGAGAGCATCTTGAGTATCCATTCTCTTACTACCAGAGGTACATTCCTGGAGTTGAGTTGCTGGCTGGGTAATTGTTGGAAAGGTTGTTTTATCAAACACTTTCTTAATATCTATGAATATACCCAGGGTGGATGGATTTTTTGTTGTCCAATGATCTTTCGATTCTGCCATTTCTGCCAACCACTTTATGAAGGACTTAGACAATCAAAGATTCTCCTGGGTGACTACAGACCGTTGAGAACCAATGAATGCACAAGTCAAACTGTACTAGCACTGCATACTGCACTAACAGCTTTAACTGGGATCCTAACAGGACATTGTTGCCTGAATAGAACATTTACCTAAATTGAAGCCTGCAGATATCCTAAAATTCTCTAGAGAAATAGGTCTTGAGGAGCTACTAGTCTCTGAAAATAATGTACAAATTTGAATAATTCATTTATAAAATTTAAGTTTCGAAATAATTGCTCAGTTAAGATTTGAGACGTTTGCTCTACGCCACTGGTATTGCCTAGCTTAAGTCCGAAATAACAACAATATCATTCCTACGCATACCGCTTGTCCGAATATACAACATTTACATGGAATGGAAAGATTGTAGCGTGTGTGAGAGATAACGGGACACAGAAGATGGGACAGTTAAAATGTGATTTGTAGGAGATGTTACGACTACCCACAGAAAAAAGAATTTTGAAGCGGACTACTCATAAAGTGTTTTCACGTCTTTTGTCGAAAGCTTCACCTATATATTTTTTATTGTAATAACAAAAATGGAAAATAGAAAATTAAAAATGGAGAATAATTGAGTTAAATAAACAAACTCCTTTCTATGAAGGTTATATCAAAGAATCAGATTTTCTAGGTGAATATTTCGACTGGCGAGACAAAAAAGAAATCAATTAAATAATAACTGCCAAAAAATAACGATAAAGTTTCAGACCCATATCTCAAAAATTTAAAAACGTCAGCTTTCGCTAAGAAAATTGGGGAAGATAAAATTACTTCACTTTATATCCAATATGTTCAAACCGTCAAGGAGATGGTCTACTACAGCTCGGCTAAACGGTCAAATTTAGCGAGGTTGTGTCTTAACTAATATCAACCTATACTCTAGACAAATTCTGGCGATGGCGGAAAAAACTCAAAAGCTTGGCATAAATCACTAAAAATACTTCTTATTGAGGAGCTAGACTCTACTAACTCACGGACAAACGACCAGTGAACAATGAGGCTTCATAATAATAATAATTTTTATTCACCATAAAGAATAAAATACATTATAAAATAAAAATAGTTATAAACATTTATTATTTTCAGTCAAGACAGGCTTCGAAGAATTACGGAAATTCGATAAGCCTCAATTCATTAAAAATTATTTATTAAATCACATTTACAACAGTTGCAATGAATTTATTTAAATTTTTATTTACCGCTAGTATACTTTTTAACGCAAAATTTGTTTGGTAAAAAGGCACGTTACTCGAATGTTCAGGATATTAATTGTTCACTATACCGAGTGTCTCACTAACGTCAATTATTATCCACAACCATCACAATTTAAATATACTCTACTCCTTCCGGATCTAATTTTTGGAAATATATTAATTTTGTCCAAGGAATTCGTCCTAATGAACTATTGTTGAGAGTTATTACATATTATTTCCATACTTTATAAATTTGAACAAACATATAAAATTCTCTAAACGTGTCCGTAAATTGATTTAATAATTTCTTTTAATAATTTGTGGTCTTGCACTGATAATTTTCAATTCGGAAATTTTACTAACTATGACATAACGTTTTGATCAACCAATTTAAATTAAATTTATCGATAGACAGTAAATATATAATATATGGTTGATCGATTATTTGAAATGTTCTTTAATCGGTTTAGTTCAGTATACGCATTTATATACAGGATGGACTATTCAAAGTCCCAATTTATTAACTTTCATTTATTAAGAAAATAATATACATACATACCTAAAGTTGTAATAATACCCTTCTTGGTGTGCGTCATCGATTGTTAATGTCTTTCTAACACCTTACGTAGAAAGAAATGGGAAAAAAGGCAGGTCTGTGATTAATCCCAATCAAAATATCACAATAATGAACCGTTTAAACGTATTACAAACGTTAACGCTAATTTTTGACTTTGATTGGTTGATGTTTAGATTACGCTCAAGCTCAACCTATCAATCGAGAGTTTAAAATACTATGAAGGCGTTACTTTCGTAGCGGCAATAAGTCTTACGTCTTTTTCTACTGTCACACTGACAGTTCTTGACAGGTCTGTACTTTGTTGTTTACGGTCAATTATTATTTATGAAAAGTGAATATTAATCTTATTGATTTATTTATTTAAGTAATACAAAAAATATGCATGGCTACACGGAAAAACATCAGTATTTTGAAAGTTCTCAAGTATTTTGAGTTAGAAAAAGAAGCTGGTAATTATTAATTGCATAGCCTTTTCGAATTTGGCTAAATACAATCCTGATGATCTTATTCATCAAATTTAAGGTTAGCTGTATGTCAAAATAGCAAATAAAATAAACGACATGCCGAAAACCCGGATATACGTCACAATCGATGACGCACACCAAAAAGGGTATTATTTTAACTATAGATGATTTGTTGAATAAATATCCAGTAGAGTTTGTTCAACCATCCTTTGCCGTTACGTCATACATTGTCCAGCTTGCTCTCTCATTCATGAAATGGATGAGACGGAGTTATGACGTCATTAACGTATTTCTTATCTAAGGTTGACATAAATTTTATCTGTTACTTTGACAGTTCAGTTGTCATATTTTGAAAACAATTCTCAACTATGTCATTGATTATAATTTCGAGGTTAAGTCTAAAATAACATTCAAGTAATATTAGACATACGTAAAACAGCAGAATACGTCACCGATTATGACGTAACGGCAAAGG
>CAJUYI010000072.1:355066-370318 GCA_910591695.1 Galerucella pusilla
ACGTAAAACAGCAGAATACGTCACCGATTATGACGTAACGGCAAAGGATGACTGAACAAACAATAGTATCCAACGTTCATGAAATCAATGTTTTCAATTACTGTAAAGTGTGATCCCTATGGGAAGAAAGAGATATCTGGATATTAGGATGAAAATTTTAGACCAGTCATCATTATACTAGGTTAGGTTAGGTTAGGTTTGTGGTGAGTGGGTCTATAAGGCCCTCCACTGCGACTCACAAGAGTCTATTGTGGCTCACACCTATTCAGATTTCACCAAACAAATTCAGCTTCTCAACAAAGCCGATTATTTTATTTGGTGAATGATATTTCAGGTCCGATGGCGAGAGAGAGACCCTGCCAAACATCAGATACCTGATTCGAGCCGCGGCGGGGCAGGCACAAATTATATGCTCTGCTGGTTCATCATCTTCCAAACAAAGTCGGCAAGTCGGATCTTCCAACAGTCCAAGTTTTAGCATTTGATGATTCAGATGACAGTGGCCTGTTAAAAGGCCTGTTAGACAACGTAGGTCATGCCTGCTATGGTCTAACATTTGTTTGGAGACATACTTCGAAGGATGTATAAAAGCCTTTGAATGAACCAATCCTGGTAAATTATGCCAGAAGTCTAAAGCTCTTCTTGCTGTCCAGGTATTTAGTGTTTGTTTGGCAAAACTTATTGCGATGCCAATTGTAGGTTCTGGTCCGATAGAAACACGTGCGGCACCCTCCCTTGCAAGAAAGTCTGCCTTCTCGTTTCCTTCCATGCCAGAATGGCCAGGGATCCAGACCAGCAATACTTTATTGAGTTCTCCTATTGAGGAGAGTCTTTTTTGGCAGTCTAAAACCAATTTCGACGTCACACGGCGAGAGCTAAGTGCTTTTAAAGCCGCTTGACTGTCCGAGAAATTTTTTATTGTTCTATGTATGAGATTGGCTTGCTCCACTCTCTCCACACATGAAACAATGGAGTAAATTTCCGCCTGAAATACGGTTGCACAGGATCCTAGAGAGGTTGAAATTTCTGTCCTAGGTCTGCGCCCGTATACACCTGCACCAGAGCCTGAGGGTGTTTTTGAGCCGTCTGTGTACCAACAGCTGTCTGCTCTTAATAGTTCATACTTACGGAGGACCCATTCATCTTTATTTGGGATTAGGACGGTGTAAGGCAGGTCGTAGTTTACTGTTGGAGGCATTATGTCAGAGGTCATTCCCAGAATCCTGTGACTTTCACTGTCCGCTAGTATTCTGCTTCGTTCTGCATAAGCCTGATTTGTGCATTTAGAAATATGTACAATTCTGTATGCTGTCCATTTAGCCTCTCTTTCCATAAATATATGGAGAGGAGGTAGGTCCAGGAGGATTTCCATGGCTGCTGACGGTGTGGAGCTGATAGCACCAGTGATTGCCAGACAAGCCTGTCTCTGTAAACCAGAGAGCTTTGCTTGGGCCGTTCGCTGTAAAGCTTTTGGCCACCATGCAATAGCTCCATATATGATCATTGGTCTAACAATCATCATATATATCCAATAGATTTGCTTGGGTCCCAGGCCCCAAGATTTTCCACAGATCCTGCGACATGTCCACAAAGATAGTCTGGCCTAATGGATAACTTTTTCCAAGTAAGTTTCTTATCTAGGATAATCCCCAAATATTTTACTTCCGCTGCAAATGGAATAACCTCACCATTGTAGGAAAGTGGTGGAAGATCCTCCAACTTCCTTTTTCTAGTGAAGGGAACTATTACAGTTTTGTTGATTTGCCAGTTTGATAAGCATATTGATGGATGCTCAGGGGGGAATTATATAAAGCTACCCGCCTGATGTAGCAATCCAGTGCTTTTCCAAGTCCTTTAAGAAGGAAAGATGTTAGGCTAATTGGTCTGACTGATTTAGGGTGTGGGTCTGTGCGGCCCACTTTTGGTATATATACCACCCTAGCCGCCAACCAACTGGGTGGTATGTAATTCCACGCCAGACTAGCTCTATACAGTTTAATGAGGATGGGTAGAAGTAATTCCAGTCTGTTTTGCATCAGAGCTGGAAATATGCCATCCTCACCGGGAGATTTGAAAGGCTGGAAAGATTTGATTGCCTATTCAACTGCCGGTGCTGTGATAACTTCCTTGGCAGCCTCCCAATCGATATTTTTTTGCCGCCTAGCGCCCTCAAAGTGCGGAGGTCGATTGTTATCCAGAGTCAAACTTCCAGGAAAGTGATTTTCAATCAAAAGCTCCAACGTTTCTTTTCTAGAGGTCGTGAAAGTTCCATCAGGTCGCTTCATCGACCCAATCTCGGCAATAGACTCTTTAGTGAGAATCTTGTGAATTCTAGTACTACGAGGTATATCAGAAATACTCTCACAGAACTTTTTCCAAGACTCCCGCTTTGCCTTTCTGATTTCTTTATTGTAGCTTGTTAGAGTAGTTTTATAAAGCTCCCAGTTGCCTGACTCTTTAGCTCGGTTAAATAGTCGTCGAACTTCTTTTCTTCGCTTTTCTAGGCATTTGTTCCACCAAATAGAGTTGCGATTATCTCTTTTAGTCTTTAGTGGACAGTTTTCATGATAGGAGAAGATCACTGCTTCGCGAAGCTTTTCCGCTGCAGTATACATCCCATCACAACTGTTGATTGTGGTGAAACCATCCCCAACGTACCGTTGAAGGGAATTTCTATATCCACTCCAATCAGTAGCTTTTGAGTCACGATATTCCACCACTGGCCTCTGGCCTATTTCAATGCTGAATTGAATATGTCTATGATCCGAACACGAAGGTTCAGTAGATACAGCCCAATGCCGTATCTTATTGCTCAGAAAGTTTGAGCTGATAGTTAAATCTAACACCTCTGATCTGTTTCTAGTTACAAAGGTTGGTTCGGAGCCCTTATTTATAACTGATAGCCCTTCCACTAGTATATAATCAAAGAGTAACTCACCTCTGCGATTAATATTCGTGCTGCCCCACGATGTATGGTGTATGGTATACTAATCAGATGCTTTATTTCTACATCGTTGCTACGGTATCCAGCAACAGGACGGTGCTCCTCCACTTCATAATGCAAACATTGTTGCGGAGTATCTAAATCAATATTTTCACAACAGATGGATATGCACTTACGGTCTCCCCTCTCGTCCAATCTAACGTCACTGGAGTTTTCTATGGGGTTATCTTAAAGAATTAGTATATTAAACACAGCCTGTAGATTTAGATGCTCTACAAGAACGCATTCGTGATGCATGTCCTAGGATTACACCAGTTATGATTCAGGCTGCGTGCACAGTAAATAATTTTGAACACTTTTTTTCTAAATTATTTTGTATTTTATTTTAATAAGGATATTTAGTAATTACAAAATGTAAATTTTTTTGATGCTAATAATAAAAAAGCAACAAGCTGGTACATCGTTGTGTTCCAAATAGAGTGACAAGCCATTTTAACGAAGGCATACCGAGGTGCCATTTGAAAATAGAAAGTTAGGGGTGGCTGCCAAAGAACTGTTAAGTGAAATAAATTCTCTCATGCGTCATTAGGAAGGAATTTTGATGGTATTCACAATAGTTCTCACAGTATTGGATTATCTTTTAAATTGCGAATTCCATTCAATAGTTTTCCAAATAAGTCAAGCACAGTTATCTGAAATCAAGAATTGTCCTTCTCAATTGTATCTTAAATTTTTTTAAAATCCCTACTCAAATCTAATTTTTTGCGTGTGACGTCTCACAAAAAAAAGACCAAAAGTGTTTGTGCAAAAAAATAAAAAAAATGGGAGCAGTGGTCAATTTAGATTGAAACAAATACGATTCGAATGTCAATATTATCAAACGAAAAGTTGTTGCTAAAAATTTCCAGATGGGAATATTAAAAACAAATTTAATATCAGCAATGATGCGTTATTGTTATTATCTTTTAACGAATATACTTTGATATTTTTTTGTAACGAAGCAATTGTCTGTCGCATTTTGGTTCCTTCACCAAAACCTTTTAACTCAAAACGTTTTTTTCATCGATACTATAAGCCATAAAACCAATCTTTACTAAAAAAGGTATAAAAAAACGCAGTTATGAAGATATTTAAAATATCTAAATGTTGAAAACGTATTTTACGACTTTCGGATCGCGCTACTGAACTCTGTCGTTTGTTAGATCAGATGCAGCAGTATTTATTTTTAGAAATTTTACAACTATAATAAAAATAGACAAGTATAGATGAACGCCTAGAACAGCCCACATGATGTAGAGATGATGCACTTTCTGAAAATATTAATAGAGTCGCTGATGCAGATACGACCACTAATTACATTTTTTAGAATAATTGAAACTAAATTTCACCAAAATTCAGTTAACATTTAAATGATAAAGATATTAAAGTGGTGGGTAAGACATAGCACATCCTGTATATATTAAAAAATGTTCTGACTGTCGAAAAAATTGTTAAAAATCAGTGGATTAATTATATCAATAAACCATACCAACGGTATTTCGAGTATTTGAAATAATTGGGTAGTAGGTGGTTTTGTAAATTTCTGTTATGAGTAGCTCCCTTATATAGTTTTTTATTGATTACTGTAATTTTTGATAAATGTTTGAATATAAACCTGAGTGATTTATTTGAACAAAATGTACAAATTGTAGTAATTTTCAGTGTCCTAAGCTATGTCCTGTTAGAAAAAGTGCTCATACAAAAGGATCGTGTGCAACACAGTCGTTTGTTTGATAACTGGATGGTGGTCATAGGAAAAATACAGTGTGCACCCCGTGCGCAAATGTTAATTCCCACGAGTGTGCGAGTTGCGGCACGAAACGAATTCGAGTTCCACAATTCAAACAACGCGTACTTTTTACACAATATACTAGGTATTGTGAAGCATTTTAACTTGTTATTGCATTTTCAGAACAATTTTAGCAACATAATTCCTCTGAGACTCCACTGGGCGAACCAGCATAAAGGCAACAAAAAATGCCATTGTTTTTGGAATGACAGGAGATATAAGTTTTGACAAATTAATAAGTAATATTTTTGTAAACAGGTTAGAATTGTAATATTCCTTTTTAAATTTCTCAGAAAAAATAATAAATAGAGCTTGTTGTTACATAACGCCCCCTAGTTGCCAATTGAAAGACTGGAAGTCTGCTTCTGGAAACGACCCTTTATGGTGTCTATCTTTTTGTAAAGTGAATCAGGGATGAAGTATAGTACATTCAATAGCCTTCTTGGTGTACGTCATCGTTTGTGACACTAAGAAATCAATAGTTACCAGCTTCTTTTTCTAACTGAGAATACTTGAGAACTTTCAAAATGCTGATGTTTTTCCGTGTATCTGGGCATATTTTTGTATTATTTAAATATAACAATAAGATTAATATCAACTTTTCATAAATAATGAATGACCGTAAACAACAAAGTACAGACCTGACGTAAACTGTTAGTGGCACATTAGAAAAAGACGTAAGACACATTACCGCTACGAAAGGTACGTCTGCATCCTATTTTAAATGGTCTAATTTCTCCTGATTGATAGTTTGCGAATCTGCGTAATCTAAGCATCAACTAATCAAATGTTTTAAGTCAAAGATTGACGTTTGTAATACATTTAAAGGGTTCATTATCGTGATATTTTGATTAGGATTAATCACAGACCTGCCTTTTTTCAATTTCTTCCAACGTAATGTGTTAGAAGGACAACAATCGATGACGCACATCAAAAAGGTTATTATATCAACCCTAGTTACAGTCCTTTTTATGTCAACGTAATTATACTTCCTCCACCACTTCAGAATAGGTTAGTAGATTCTAATAGGCTGGTAGTCCATGACACATGTAGGCTCCATCATTTTAAATGAAAGCCGTTTCCATCTTCAAGTTTAATGTGAAAAACAAGTAGAATAAGGCTATTGCTCAATACTCAAACTTTCTATACGACGCTACTGGGACATTGAAAATCTTAGTATCCTTACGAAACTAAAACGATTAATTAATGCATACCACGTCCTTGGGTACTACTTTATCATAAAAAAAACATGGCATAAAAATTCAAGTGATACCAATGATTGATAAGCGAGGGTTGAAAATCAATTTGTATCATATCTGAGTTTATTATTTCTGGTTCGATGTTTAATACGTGTCTGTAAAACGTGTGGATCAATATCTACACACCTTCAAAGAAGGTGGAGAGAGAGGATCATTATTACCATTTTATAAGGTGTTATGAGTATGGTAAATGAATAACTTATTTATGAAACAAATTCATTAGGATAATTTGAAGGATATGCGGTGGTAGATAGAAAGTAAATTATTTTGCAAAAATTATTAATTAATGTGCGCATCCAGAAATGTGTGAGAATACAAAATTTGAATAAGTAACTGTGTGAATTTATCATTATTATTGGGTATTATCTCAATAAACTATAGTTTAAACTAAAAAACACGCTCTATAGGTGATCGAACTGAGAGGTATAAACTACTTCTTGAATTAAGATTACAATGATTAACGAGAAAATTAATGTCAATGTGGTAAGAGCGTGGGGAGGTTGGTACTATATTTATACACTAACTCTGCATTTGGGAATAAACTAGTGAGAAATTATTGCGTTAGAAACAAATATACATACATACATACAAGTGAAGCTGATATGAAGCATGCAAAAAAGGGAAAAGTCGCATTACGGCTAATATTTCCTGAAAAACTCAAAAAATATCGAGTTACAAAACCATTACATATTGGTTATATTTCAGCAACAAACTCCCATTCAAAATAATGAAGTTTACACGTTTAATGGGCTACCGTCTATAAGAAAAAGATTGTTAAATGTAAAAACAAAAATATTTCCATCGAAAACGGCTGGGATATATCAACATTAATGTCCAAAATGTAATGCTGTCTATATTGGCCAAATCAGTCGAAATTTGAAAATTAGACACAAAGAACATTCACGAGCATACAGATTAAGGCAGCTGGATAAATCCAATTACGCAGAATATCGACTGGACACCAAAGATACATCAACATATACATAGATCTAGAAGTACTACATATTTTTTACAAGAAACAAGAAACAAGAAAAGAACTATAGTTTCTTTAAAAATTATGACACTGAAGCCACTGATATGAAGTCGTCAATGAGCTGATAAATCTGGAGAGCTTCCACTATTTAACTGTATTTTCAAGTAACAATTGTGAAGATCAGCTGGTATAGTTTTCCTTGGATTCCTATATAATTCCACAGTTATACTGATCTTAACTAGGAAAATATATCCAGGATATTCCCACAGTGCTAATAATACCTAAGCCTTAATATTTGTAATATAATATCTCCTTCTTTTTTCAATCATATACGAGTCATTATTTAGTCGCATCGAAAGTAACTTCAGTCATTCTGACGATGATATATGTCAATACTGAAATAATCGTCAGTAGTAATATCCCTGGGACTTTGATCATAGACGAGATAATTTTATGTGCTTCGGACTGTTGCCAAGCAGCGAGCTTGAGAAATTTTTCATAAAATTATGAGCCATTTGTACATGTCCGGGGAATATTCGGCGAAAAATGTATTCATTAAAAGTACAGCTAGTGAAGGTACAACTATTTAATTTAACATTAGATTTGTTGCTTTTCTCTACTACAGAAGATATATCACCACGCATAATATTTATGATCTTGTGGTGTTTTTGATCGAAATTTTGACATGATTGGGTGAAATTGTTGCATATGACACAAAATGGCAAATTTTGATTAGTTGCTAGAACGTTCAAAAAATTTCTAATATTATCTTAGCATTCGACACAATCCCTAGAACAAAAGTATGGAGAGGCCTGAAAGAAAGATGCATAGATAGCAAAATAATAAGAGTTATCCAAGATATATATAAAACAAATACTAACTATGTAATAAAAAATAATAAAAAATCAGATGGATTCAAAACAGAGACGGGATTAAGACAAGGTGGAGGACTGAGCCCAACCCTATTTAATGTACACATGGATACTATAATAAAGAAATGTGAAAGAAAAACCAAAGCCATGTTTGTGGGCTATAAAAATTTAGAAAGAGTGGTAATATCTGAAGGAGTATTTGCTGATGATGTGGTATTAGTGGCAGGAAATGAGAAACAACTACAAGAAAACTTAAATATATGGAAACAAGCACTGGAAGAAGAAGGAATGAGAATAAATATAAATAAAACCAAAATATTGATAATAGGTGATCACAATATTGAAACTAAAATCAAACTAGACAATATTCAAATAGAACAAGTAAAAGAATTTAAATACTTAGGAGTAACTTTAGCACAAAATGGAAAACAAGATATTGAAATAAATGAGAGAATAGATAAAACAATAAAATTATATTATGCAATGAACCAAAAATTTACCAATAAAAAAGAAATCTCTAAACAAACGAAAATTAAAGTTTTTAATACCATATATAGACCTATACTTACATATGGATGTGAATCATGGACTCTGTCAAACTCACAAAAAAGTAAAATCCAAGCCGCTGAGATGAAGTACCTGAGACGAATAATAGGAGTAACAAGGAGGGACAGAGTTCGGAATACAAGTATAAGAGAAGAATTGGGGGTTGAACCAATCTTGAAATTTATTGAACAACGACAATTAAGTTGGTGGGGACATATACAACGAATGAGTAATAGCAGACAAGTAAGAAGAATATACGAAGCAAAAACACAGCTAAAAAGACAAAGGGGAAGACCCAGGCAAACATGGAATAAAGAGGTGGGTAACATAATACAACAAAGAGGGAAGACATGGAAAGAAGCAGCTATATTAGCAAAAGACAGAAGAGCATGGAAAACGTTTATATATGAAAATTGAAATTAAATGTAAACCCGACACCTAACGGTAAAAGGGTGTATGATTATATATATATATATAAAATCGTAATGTCAAGATGTCAAAATGGAAGAAAAAATAAGCAAACCACGTAAAAAACTTTGTTGTGTTCAGTTTTGCTGAGACAAAATGAGTGCTTAACATCGGTTTCCAAAACGTGTTTGACTCCTGGCTGAGAAATATTATTAATGTGAAGTTACACTGCATGCCTTCCAAAACAAATATACCAAAATTACACTTTAGTGATGACTGTAAAGTACCAGGAAAAAAGGCTGAAAAGAAAAGCTGTTCTCACTTTATTCATTTCAGATAATAACCTAAATTTAATATTAGGTGCAAGTCTATAGGTTAATTAATAATTAGGGTTCTCCTTTTATGGTGTAAAAAACTTAACCTAACACTATTTCAACAGTAGATGATATAAAATTTCCAAAATTCATGAATACTAACAAAGATTCAACATTTGTTGATCCAATAATGAAAGTAGCCATATCAAATTTTGTTCTAAAAAACGCTTTCGAAGGAGAAGACACATAGAAATGAGTATAGGTGGCCAGACCACATGAAAAGAAAAATAACACAAAATACTTATATTTTAGGGATGAAAATAGCAGATTATTTGGAAATAATCTAGTTAGGTAGTATGTTGTGTGTTATGTCAAGGTATGTGTGTTAAAAATGTTGTTATTATCACTAAATATATATTTAATTCCCCAGAGTCTTTTTATTTAAAGTATTCGTCGGTCACCATATACTTTTTCCTAGACACAAAAATTATATATTGCAAACTTTACCTTCTGCAAAAATGTTGCATTATGTTGCTTCAACTCTTATACTTTGCTGCACAAGTTTTTTATAGAAATAAATTGACTTTTCACCAAAAGAACACAAAATGCAGCTTTTATGAAAACATATAAATTTTAACTGATAGTATTATAGTATTTTACCAAATCTTGCATCAACAAGAGTTTGCCAAATATTTTCTTATGTTCAGCTCTGATGCAAGATTTGGCGAAATATTATCAGTTATAATTTATATATTTTTATAAGCAGCTGAATTTTATGTTCTTTAGGTAAACAGTCGATTTATTTTTCAAAAAGATAAAATTCTCCATCAATTTTATATTTAAAATTCCCGCTGAATTTTATAGTTCCTGCGGCCAAACTTCAGATGGCAGTTAAAACAGTAGTCACTGCTGACAACATAGGAGTTACAATTCTAGGTTGAAGTATTTTATGGTGAACGCTTCAGCTACAAGGTCGTGCCTGATATTGCATAGTTACAAACACATATTATGGAAGTTATGCCTTTATCCTTTATGTACATCCAAACTTACTTATTACATTCTGTAATATTTGCTATTACTAACCGTTTAGATAATACATCAGGATGAGTTGAATATGAACTTTTCATATTATTACTAAAATATTATTTATTTCAATACAGGGTGATACATGGGATTTAGTTAGACTCATAAAAATCGCACTAGTGATATTAAGTATGTCTATGTAAGCTGGCTACATATGAAAAAAGTATATCACACACCGAGGTAGGATGAGTTTCATTACTCGCGAGAGATAAAGCGTTGAGGTTAGCTATTATTTCGAGGCAGTAATAAAACTTCCTACCGAGGTTTGTATACTATTTTATTTACAACCATCATATCCCGATCAAAATGAATAAATCTTTGTTTCGTTTTGAACACACCTAAAATATCACATTTGACAACTGTCACCAATATAAATCAATGTCAGATAAAGTCTGATGGATATTAAGTTCGCGGATAATGAATTAAGAGACATGTCATCCGATGGAGAATTGATGGATTGCACCCCTCCAGAAATAGGTATTATTATATTATAATATTTATTAATGTGTTATATTTTTATATTTTGAATATAAAAAATATTCATCTAAAATAGATAATATTAGGTAAAGATCACATTATTTTAAAGGGTGGGCAGCGGGGGCGGGAAGTTAGGGTGGACAGTCAGGACGGGAAGTGAAGGTGTGTAATATGACACTTTCCAACATCCAATCACGTTACTAATGACAGTATTACATATTATTATATGATTGTGAATAAACTTTTTTTATCAGTTTTATCAAAAAATTTTTTCTTTATAGAAAGTTCGGCTTGTTCTAAAACCCAAAATGAGATATTAAATTATATCAGGTTGTTGGAAAAAATATTTTGTACATATTATTATTTATAGAGATAAAAACACCATATGAGACTGAATTTGTGATATAAATATTTTTTTAAAACTTAATTTCTATTTTAAAAACTGATCTGCCCAGCCAGAGGTTTCTCCTCAAGGGTGGTTCGACTCCATTTATCAACATAGAACAAAAACTAGGTAACAAAGTTATTTTCACCCGTTCAATGCACATACCCGTCAAAATTCAATAATTAATTATAATCTCTGGAAAGTTTGTATTGAATAAGCTTTTTAATCCAAAAGTATTGCTACAAAACACAATTATTGTTATAAAAATAACTCAATACCGCAACCTAGCCAAAAATATCACAGCATGTGGCTAACCTAAAAATTATACCTAAGTCATAGTAACACTTACGTCATCCAAAGGTTTCTGGTAATTTATTTTCAAAGCTTGGTATAGTGGTATTGATTATTACGGTCCTGGATGTAAAGTGAATAAACGCGTTTGATTTTGCTCCGTGAACCCTAATTTTTTGGAGATTACGAGTTGAAAAAAAATTAAAATCATAAGTGTTGTATAGGTCAAGTGAGTATAAAAGGATTGACAACAAAAAGGAGTAAGATTAGATATTATATAAATCAACAATTTTATATAACCTGTATAGTTAGCACAAAAGTCAAAACTTGTTAATATATAAGTTAAAACTAGTATAGATAAGATAAGAAGAAGTATTTTAATAATTTGTATAAGATAAATTGGCATTGAATAGTAGGGTGGGAGTCAGGAATGATTATAACATTTGAGAGACAGAGAAAACCGGTCAGCTCTAAACAGGTTAGGATGAGGAAAACAAATTGCAAAAACAGATGGATAAATTTGAAGACCAATTCAAAAGGAAAATGTTACTTAGGACCGCTATAAATTATTTTCTTGCAAACAAAAATCAAGCCAGACCCTTGATCAGTATGTAACTGAAATTAAAAAGCTATTTAGTAAGTGCAAATTGGGTGAATTGCAAGACGATCTGAGAAAAGCTGTGTTGATTTTGGGGTGGCAAATGCAGTACTCCGTGAACAGTTGTTACAGGATGACAATTTAAAACTTTAGCTAGCAGTTGACATAAAACATCTAAGAAAAAAAGTGCAACAATAGGCAACAATTTGCTTGATGTATATGCCCTAAATCAGAATAGGTTCTAGAGTACACAAAAATTGACTAATGTAGCAAACAAGAAAACTAACTCGTGCAGTAAGTGTAGTCTCGCTTTTAACAAATGCCCAGCCTTTGGGAAAAAGTGCTACTTCTGCAACATTGCCAATCATTTCGAGAGTGTATGCAGAAATAGGAAAAAAGTAAGGAGATAAATGAACTGATACAAGAAGAAACTGTTATTGTTATAAATAAAGGAAATTTCTCATCCATAGCAACACTAGAGATTAATAAAAGTGGATTGGAGAGGTGAAAACGACCAATAATAAACATATACGGAGGAATTAAAGATGCGGGGCAGTGGAGAAAAAGAACAAACAAACATAATATTCAAGGCTCCGTGCATTACAAGTGAAATTCAGGCACAGCGGCTTCGATGATAAGAACATGTGAGTAGGATGGATGACGAAAAGTAAAGAAGATGCTTATTGGAGGTGTAGAAAGTTAGAAAAAAGAGGGCGACCTAGGAAGAAATATATGGATGCTGTTGAGGAAGACTTGAAACAGTTACAAATATAGGACTGCAAGAGATCAAATAAAATGGGGAAATATAATAAAAAGAAAATAGGAGCTATGGCCTTCAAGGTCTCACTCGCCACTCTATATAAATATATACTTTATTGCTGGTACGGTTGTTAAAAGTGCATTTACGAAAAATTTTGTTTAGTGACACTTTTGGTTTAAATGTGCAATATGTTATATTGTTTATTCTCTATTTCGACAACAATATTGGTCGATTAGTTCAAAAACAAATCTAATACAATGCTTAAAACTTTTAATATGATGCATAACGATTTGCATCTATCTGTATAACCTTGACAACTATGGATATTTCAAGAAATATTGATTGACATGGCTACCAAAAAATAGTGTTCAACGCAATACTTCCGGAGCCTGTTATTTGGACTTCCGCACTCACGTAAATCACTATAACTTACGTAATTCATCTAATAAAGGTATCAACTGCGAATTATTTATTTATTCTGACTACGCACAATTTTGAAATATTTATTTTATAATTTGTTATTACTGATAATGGTAAAAATAAAACTACTTTAATACTGATGACCTCTGGTGAATATGAATAATGTATATTATATCTTTTTAATTAATATCGATCGGTGCTTTGAAAATCCCTGTTAACATTAGGTATTGATTGATTAGATGTTTTCCTTTGATAATTCCACGTTAAATGAATTAAGAGTGCTCCTTTTATTTTCGAATGCTGGAAGAAATAATTGGTGGTCTAAGTCTGAAATAAAGTAGGAAACGCGTTCTTACTTTGAGTTTTAATTATTCCCTATTATAAGTAATGTTCACTATTAGACCACTGTCATTTATAAAAACTAAGAAGGTTACTGCTTTTGGAAGGTATGGATCATTTCACAATACATGCCTTTGACAGGTCGGCCATATTGCTCTGGAAGGCAACCGAATCGATTGGTTGTAGTTGATCCCTGTATTTTTGTGTTTTGTAAATAAAATTTGACTGATATTCACGCCAAGTCTTAAAATGTGATACAACGAGGGGGCCCGTTTTAGAGCACTAATCCAAGCATCGCGCCGTTGATCAGAAAGATCAATTGAATAGTTACATCTTTTCGAAATAAAAACAGACGGAAATCGAAAAAAGATACCTCAACTCATTCTCCGCACTCCACACTTAACACAACGCTACAAAACGATGGCGTTTTAGATATCTTTAAGAACGAGTTGTTTATTGAAGTCTAACTGTGTGCCATCCAGGACAATAAGGGCGACCTGCCAGTGTCGTCATTCTGGAATGAGCTATTGGATTTGCAGTGGTAAAAAAGTTAAATGCTTAGATAGACGATTTTAAATAACAGGTTTTGTCAATTTCTCCATCTGAGTTCGATCTCCTTATCTAGCCTCAATGCCATAAAGTTAGTCTTGATGATGAACTCTATACACGTGTGAAAAAACAACCTTGAGTCTTCAGGCGCCAATATAGATTTGCCAAGCTGTTTATCTATATATTTTCAGTAATTTACTATATTACTCTGTATAGAGAGGCAAACTGTATTTACTTGTTATTACATTAATTTTATAAGTACATCCGAAAATTTATGCTAGGTACTTTGGTAAATTTGCCGAATCTCGTCAAAACAGTCGTTCTTTACCAATAGAGGGTAATTCCAATGATTATACATTATAAAAAATATAAAGCTTCCCAGGGTATTGGAATATGTAAAGGGTACAGGTAGATTGTGAAAAGTTCTACAAATGTGATGTATCCCGCACGGACTGGTCCATAGAGAAATAATAAGAGAGGTTTTTTTTTAAACATTTGGAAGGAGCTGGAACAAGGTTTGTGCGCAGCCCCTTAGCGCCTGGCGCTTCATAGCAACTAACTGAACTAACAAACCCCGCCTCCCACTACGAAACTCTTCTAACTCTTCTAACAAAACCTACCTATTTCCTTATTTTAATTTAGCTTGGTCGTTGCCATTTTTAAATTCATTTAAGTATTTCTATTTGATTGACTCTTTTTAATCGCCCACCATCATTCCCTATTATAGGTATACCAAATACGATATTTTTAGCTGAATGACTTAGCACAATAATGTTTCTCTTAGTCTTTTGAGACTTGACTTGAAAGACTCGAAGACAAACATTAAAGTGCAAAATTATTTAATTGCACATATTGCGCAATATTACGCGTATCCTGTAAGTTTAAAGATTCAAAAAGCCCACATCTCAAGTTATAGAGTTTGTTCAACCATTCTTTGCCGTTACGTCATACATTGTCCAGCTTTCTCTCTCATTCATGAAATGGATGAGACGGAATTATGACGTCATTAACGTATTTCTTATCTAAGGTCGACATACATTTTATCTGTTACTTTTTACAGTTCAGTTGTCATATTTTAAAAACAATCCTTAACATAATATGTCATTGATTATAATTTTGAGGTTTAGAGTAAAATAACATTTAACTAATATATGACATTGGGCGACGACCCAGCACTGTAGTGGAACGCGTTCGATGCGATAATTA
>CAJUYI010000073.1:0-47391 GCA_910591695.1 Galerucella pusilla
CTAGACTTCAATGAGGACAACGTAGTTTGCAGAGTTTGGCTCGAATTCTGTGGATCAGCAAAGGTTGGACAAAAAGCAAGAAAAAAAGCTGCTTTACTAGCTGTCCAAAGCAAAGTTAATAATGCTGCTGTACCTATTGAATGGCGAACATCCAACATAACCATGACAAGGAATAAAGCAGTTACTGTTAAACGTAAACACTTTCCCATAATTTCTGCTTGTGCTATGACTATTCATAAGTCACAAGGTGGAACATTTGATCAAATTGTTTACGAGTATGATAAAATACATCCACAACAACTTGTTTATGTTGCTCTCTCTTGTGTAACAAGCATCGAAGGTTTATTTATCGTTACATTTGATGATGATGAAACTAAATTTCGATTTCATCATAATCGAGTACTTACAAGCTTCATCAACAATATCTCTAGTACAAGAGTTTCAGAGATTGTCATTAAATAAGCTTGAAACGAAGGCAAAATCTGTCATTGATTTCATTACTAGAGATAAAGGCATGTACGTTCGACGTCCAAAGCCTTCGTAAACATTCAGTTGATTTAATAGACTCTGTTACAGAAAAAACGAACATTTTGTTATTATCAGAGACATGGTTGGACAATCGAGAAGAATGTGATATACCGAATTTTAATTGTATAACCCACTTTAAACGTGATTTTGTTCGTTCAGGTGGAGTTGCGATATATCACAACATAAATGATACGACCAATCTTGTAACACCAAATATGTCGGTCATAATGAACAATATTCAGGACTTGCACGTAAGACGTACAAGTGTTGCAGATTTATGTGCAGCAGAGTGTGTAATGGAAAACGGTGTTACCTTAATCATGGCAGTCATATATGTCTCACCAAATAACAAATTAATAGATATTCAGGAGTTCATTCATCGAGCACTGCTAGAGTATTCGAAAGATGTATCTCGAACGCTTAGCAGATACAACAAAAGTTCCACTCATTTTAGCCGGTGATTTTAACATCAACTTCAGTAATGAAAAATCAAAACCAGTGCTACAGTTTCTAGAGGAAGAATTTGATTTAAGAATTAACAATAATCCAGCAGAATCAACAAAAAAATATAATACTACCATTGATGCAGTTTTTTCAAGACATTTAAATAAAATAGAATCCCAAACATATGTTTCCTACTCCAGTTACCACAAGCCAATTATTACGAAAATTGAGCCTACTGATTAAGTTTATATAACATTATATTTGTTAATAATAAAAAAAATATTATTATAACTTAAAAAAAATAAAATTTTATTACAATTCCTTCACTAATTAATCGAAAGGAACTTCGTTCCATACGGGTGTCCCTTGACACCTCTCAAGTTTTTAATTATTTATTATTTACAAAAAACCTGTATACACTCAACAAAAATAATCGTCGCGACACCACTCTCTTCAATGCGAAATAGAAATGAAAATATCTGGCTTGCTTTCTATAAGAGAGAAAGATACAGACAGAGAAACATGCGACGCCGCACAGCTTACAATAGCTTCCTATATCAAAAAGTGTCGTGACAACTTTTCGTAAGAATTTTATCCGTCTAGCCCCCTTTCACAACGCGCGATAAGGAACTTCGTTCCAATAATTGCGGTTTTTCTAGATATTAAAGCAGCGTATGATAATGTTAGGATAAATATACTAATGAATAAACAAGCTAAACTAAATATCCCACAGTCTTATATTGAGTTTTTAAAAGCAGTATATTGTAATAGAAAGGTAATGGTAAAGGAAAATTTCTCAGGTGCTACTTCAAGATTAGGAAGTGTAAACAAAGGTATACCACAGTGCTTAGTCCGTTACTATATGCGGTATACACAAACGATATATATGAACAAATGGAGGAAGGAGTTGATTTGTTAGGTTTGGCAGAAGATCATTGCGCGTGGGAAGGATATGGAGGCTTTATGTAGGAGAATAAATAATTCACTGGAAAATATTAGCGAATGGATAGGGAAGCATGGGTTTGAAATGTCAACACAAAAATCTAAAGCAATAATTTTTCAAAAAAGTAAAAGTAGGGGAAATATTCCTAGCATTGTATTTAATCATGAGATTATACCATATGTCAAAGAGGTAAAGTATTTAGGAGTTATATTGGATGGGAAATGGAAGCTTAGTGCTCATATTGATAGGGTGGTGGCAAAGGCGCAAAAGGGAATTGATGTCATGAAAGCAGTTACAAACTACTGGTGGGGGGCTGACTCAAAAATTATAGCTATGATATACAAGGGTATTGTTAGATCTCACTTGGATTTTGGATCATTACTTATATTTAATACGTCAAAACAGCAACTAAATAAATTAGACAAGGTACAATTTAAAGCGATGAGTTATTCTGGGGGCTCCGACAGTTTCACTGTTGGCAGAAGCGGGGGAACTCCCATTACATTGGATATGGTTGGCACAAAAATTCATTTTGAAACACTTAACGTTAAATAATAGTATAGTCACAAATAAGTTGGTGGATTTATATAGATTTCAACAGGAAATAGCTGGCATTACCAATTTTCCTATATTAGTAGGATTGAATAGAGCATTAAGCTATCATAATTTAATCTTAATTCACTGGTTGTATCAGATTCCAAGAGTGCTCTACAGAGAATTGCTACAAAAGGATTATATGGTAAAGTAGAATACCCAGAGTTGAGTAATAGAGAAATCTTATGGGAAGCGAAGAGTAATAATCAAAATATTAAGTTGGGCTGGATCCCTAGTCATTCAGGTATTAAAGGGAATGAAGAAGCTGATATGATGGCTAAGAATAGCTTAAAAAAGAGGGAGAAGAAATATAACAAAGTAGACTTATAAAGATATTATGGTTAAAGTAAAGGAGGAAATTAGAAAAGATTGGGAAGAGGAATGGACGGAACTATGTAAGACTAAAGGAACGAAGTACTATAAAATAGTTGGGAAACTATCAAATAAGCCCTGGTTTTATGATGTAAAGGTCAACAGACAGGCTGTAACAACATTGAATAGACTTAGGATGGGACATGGTGCATATCCAGAACATCTCTACCGGATAGGAGTAGTTAACTCCCCCAATTGTGAATGCGGGCAAGTAGGTAGTATTAGACATATACTGTTGGAGTGTCCTAGTAATAAAAGTAATTGTGATGATCTATATAAACTAATGATTAAAAATTGCATGAGGTGTGTAGAGGACATGCTTAGAGAGCCTTCAGTGCGTAGTGCTTCGACTTTGTGCAAATTTTTCAAAAATAGTAACAGAACTATAAAAATTTATTTTAGATACAGGAATAAGTGGTGTCTCAGAGGTAGATGCACGAAAGTGCAGCTTCATCCTAGTTAATTAGAAGTAATAAATAGTACTGGGTAGATAACTCGAAATAGTTAAGCTCATAGAAAAAAAAGAAGAAACAGGAAATCTTAAAATCCAGGCAGATAACTTTGCAGGCATTGTAATTGCATCATTGACACACTCTGTACTAGATAGCAAATCCTAATCTTTCCAAATCAGAAATTCGCGAGATAGTGGCCACTGTTCCTGCATGGCCACTGTTGCAAACCCTCCCCTAGTCTTTTATCCTAATTTTTTTTAATAATGGAACCGTAGGAGGTCTTGAATGATATCAGAGATTTTGTTTTATTATCTTTCTTGCGTTTTGATAGAAAATTAATTTGTTTATTTACATTTTTCAGCCGATTTCGGAGTTCTGTACAATCTGTGGAACAAGCGCGATTTAAAAATGTATCATCCTATATATAACTTTTCAATGCACATCATTTTAAAACTTAGAGTGTCTAGTTTTCGGATGTACTTTTTGATTTTTAATGAAATCCAATCATTTTCCAGAAATCAGAAAAATTGATCACACCGGTGAAAAACGGACTTTAAAAAAAATAAACAAACAAATTCGCATATTGAGCCAATTATTAGCAAGGAACCCCTTTTTTCAGGGTTTAGGGGGCCATTTACCTCCCCTCCTTTTTTTCTCGTATAAAAGCACCTGCAGTGACCTACAAATTGAGCCCAAAGTGAAGTCTTTAGGAGCTTTGTCCCTTCATTTATTGGACTAGCCATAAAAATGCTGATTTATTAAAAACTTGCAGATGATGTACCGAATAAAAATTCAATTTCATCAGAATCAGATGAATCTTCAACTCCAATATTGATTATTATAGATTCAACGGTTCCATCTATGGTATTGTCCAGTTGCCACAACTTCTGTTCTTCTTTAGGCGCATGACTCACAGCTTTTCCAGTTCTCTGCAGACACTTTCGACAAAGAGTTTTGCAGTAACTGATGTAGATCTTCCTATTTATAACTTATATTGTTTCATATGACATAGACCCTTTAAATTGAGATTACTGAGCGCGTAATTTTTGTTTAGGTTTAATATTCCCACGTTTGAATATCCTACTTATTGTACATATTTATCGCTTTTTGGAGAATTGAGATACAATTGATTACAGTTTACTGCGGCTTTAGGGTCACTTACATAAAATCGTGCTATCAATACGAGAATAACTTTAGGCATGGGAAATGCTTTACAAAAAGGAGTATGTGTATGGCAATAGTACTTTTCGACAATTATATAAAATACGGGCCGAAAAATAATTCATATATCATATGCGTTCGATAAAATGTTATCAAGGGATCAATTTATTTGTCAAAATTTCTAAGTGTGCATATTCGTTGTTGTATATTATATATTTATTGTATTTATTAAAGACTGTTTGTGTTGACTCATATCGAAGACTATTAAATAGAGCTTGCTACGTATGACTTTTGGCATTTGACGTATGACGTTTGACATTTGACGTATGACATTCGACAATTTCACGCAAATATAATGACGCTTTCTTACTTGTATCTTTATTTTTTAAATAGCTTTACTTCAAGTAAAATTTATCAGTTAATATTTACCTTAAATCAGAACTGAATATGGAACGCATGGGAATTTTGTTGATTTCATCGGGAAGATAAATGAGTTCAGACCCTGAAACAGGCGAAGCAGGTTCCACGAGTGCATTATCTTTCGAAGGTAGTTCGGTTAATAGAAACTTCGGTTTTATAACAAATTCTTGATTAGTTAGAGAAACGTCCTCGCTATTCAAAGTAGTCTGTGTGGTTTGACTGATGTTATGACGATTTTTCATGTGACTCCTGCAATAAAAGCATAAATAAATGAACAATCGTTAACATTGGTTCTTGGTGCTGTAATGTCTTACCTCGCTTGACTGGGAGACGAAAATTTGTTTCCGCACAAAGAACAAGTGTATCTCAATATACCGTGAGACTGAATATGTTCGCTGAGAGCGTGATGGTATTTGAATTGTTTTTTGCAATGTACACACATGAAGGGTTTGTGGCGATTATCGGATTTACATAGAACCGACTTTGATATATGTTTCTTGAAATCGTTCGGATTGGAACATGAAAAATCACAGAAAGCGCACCGGAATAGTTGATATCCCAGTAACCCGCATTGTTTTTTCGGCTTATCTGACTTTGCGTTATCACTTTCGTCCTCTGAACTGTATACGATACTTTGAGAAGTCAGTGATTCTCCCAGATCTAATGGATCGATGTCACATTCCGCTGAATCATCTCGATTATTGTCATCGTTCAAGTTAACGTGTTCTAAAGGAACCATATTTTGTGATGTCCTAGAAGATTCAAATGTAGATGAATTTTTAGTTGTATCTTCTGATACATTTTGTGTTTCAATAGTTTGAATCCAAGAGACATTGGGACGTTCGACTATTGGATCTTCCGGTACGAAGGCTGGAAGAGATGGTTCTTCAAATTCTAACGGATCAACTGGTAAGGAAGGTTCCACCTGTTAAAACACGATAATTTAAAAATATATACAGAGTTCGGAAAAAGTGCGAGACCGGACAAATATCGAATAAAATATAAATTTTTTGAAAAATCTTTTCATACCACGAATTTAACTCTACTTGAAATATAATTTGGAAATATTTTTAAATATACAGGGTGTTCCAATAAAATGTGGCGTTCAAAGTTATATTTTTTCTTATGGAACACCCTATATTTCATTGCATTTTCTGATTTTCTGATTGCCTTCGCAATGGTTCCCTATACCTAAATACAGAGGGTTCCAAGTTATGCTGACTTTCGTAAAAATGTGAATATTTCCAAAAAAATTAATAACTCATTGATATAACAAATTCTGATGAATTTTCTCTTACATCTAGATAGTTGGACATTCGTGGAATGTATTCCACTATTAAGTACTGAATATCTCTTTACAGGGTGTTCAGAATTTTCAGTTTCATTATTAGATCATTCAATGTGCAGTAAAAGGCTTATTTTAAATGAAATACCCTGTATTTTAACAATTCATCATATTCAAAAAAATGTCCTCTTTCGAATGGTATAAGGATGTCCTATACCTAGGTAAGTATTATACTTTTCGTGCAATTTACAGTTTTCTTAAATTTTATGCTTAATCGATTTTAAAACATCTGCAATTCTCTCTAAATTTCAGACTAATGATCTTGTCATAATTGTTGTAATAAACTAAATAGATCACGTTTTAAGCCTCCAGAAAATATAGGGTTTTGCTATCCTATACCGAGTGGTTAAAAAGATATAGCCACTCTCACAAAAAAATCACTATCCACTTAGACATTTTATGAAATAACAAAAAATAAAAAGTTTATTACTTTTAGTAGTTTGTTGTTAGTTCTGTTTTTATTCATGTTGTATTTTGATGACAATTAATCCAATCTTCAATATAACCTTCATATAGCGTGAAAGTAAAAGTAATAAACTTTTTGTTTTTTGTTACTTCATAAAATGTGGATAGTGACATTTCTGTGAGAGTGGCTATATATTTTTAACCACTCGGTATAGGATAGCACAACTCCATATTTTAGGCTTAAAACGTGATCTATTTAGTTTCTTACAACAACTATGCCAAGATCATTAGTTTGAAATTTAGAGGGAATTGCACGTGTTTTAAAAAATCGATTTACTTAGCATACATACAATTTGAGAAAAGTGGACATTTTGCTGAATATGATGAATTATTAAAATACAGAGTGTTCCATTTAAAATAAGCCTAATACTGCACATTGAATGATCTAATAATGAAACTGAAAATTCTAAACACTCTGTAAAGAGATATTTAGTACTCAATCGTGGAATATATTCAACGAATGTTCAACTATTTAGATGTAAGAGAAAGTTTACTGGAATTCGTTATATCAATGAGTTATTAATTTTTTTCGAAATGTTCACATTTTAAAAAAAGTCATCATAACTCGGAGCCCTCTATATTTAAGTTATAGAAAACCATTATGAAGGAGTATTATTTTTTTAATGGGGCAATCAGAAAATGCAATAAAATATAGGGTGTTCCATAAGAAAAAATATAACTTTGATACTCCACATTTTATTGGAACACCCTGTATATTTCAAAATATTTCCAAATTATAGTTCAAGTTAGAGTTAAATTCGTGGTGTGAAAAGTTTTTTAAAAAATTTATATTTTCTTCGATAATTGTCCGGTCCCGGACTCCCGAACTCTGTATACAGCGTGTCCACTGATGGAGTATCCCATAGGTGAAAATTTTTTAAATATTAATTTAGTGAAAAATGTTATTCTTGATCAAGTTTTGCTTGTTATGAAACCCCATAAAATGAAATAAAATTCAAGTTTTTCAAAACCCGTCTCATTTTATGGCCAGTTTTATGAAAACCTGGAGTCTGACTTTTCGACATATCTTCACATATTGGATAATATCTCGGGAACCTTAAGGTTTGTAAGGTTCAAGTCTACGCCATCGATTCAGAATTGAATTTTCTATAAAAAAAAGAATTTTCCACATCGAAAAACCTTCGATATGGATTTTAGAATTTTCGGGTTTTGAAAATTTTTCGAAGTCCACACCGACACTTATACTAATTCGCGAAGATTCATAATTTTCATATCTGAGGTTTTTTTCTAGAAAATTCAATTCTTAATCGAATGGCGTAGACCAACGGTCGGCAACAGGCGGACCGCGGTCCGTTTGCGGACCGCGAAAGGCCGAACCTCGGACCGCCAAATATTATAATGTGTTGTACAGTTATTGCAATAGGTAAATTCACAGGAGACCTCTGAAGAAGACATTGAAGTGTTTGTGAAATTTCTGGCCGATCTTAGGAACGAATTTGCTACAAGATTCCAAGACTTTGCAGAGGTGGGCAAGCTAACTCCGTTTCTTAAATCGCCATTTGAAGTTGATCCAGCGGCAGAATGGACAGATGTGGCTGCCAAGTTGTTTAATCTGTCAAAAGCATCACTTCAAATGGAGATAATTGATTTCCAAGAAGATGTATCTTTGCAAATGTATAAAACGGTATCCACTGAAGAATTATGGGCCAAACATGTACCAAAAAAATATATACAAATAAAAAAACTAGCTATCAATTTAGCCACTATGTTTGGTTCGACATACATATGTGAAAAATCTTTCTCCAAGATGAATTTTTAAAAAAACAAATATCGTTCGAGGTTAACGGACGCCCACCTAGAAGACACACTTCGTATTTGCTGTTCCTCTCGAGAACCTAAGTATAGAAAACTGGCTCAAGACCGTCGGTGTAATTTCGCACATTAATCTTCTTGTGTTTTACTTAATCTGAATTATATTTTAAGCAAGAACAATAAATAAATAGCACTTAATTATTATCAATTGTTTTTTCCTGGACCTTGTTGAAATTTTCTCACAGTATTCGGACCCCACCTAAAAATACTTGCCGACCCCTGGCGTAGACTAGTACCTTTCAAACCTCAAGGTTTCCGAGATATTAGCCAATATGTGAAGAAATGTCAAAAAGTCAGACTCCAGGTTTTGGTCATAAGACGTGTTTTGAAAAACTTGAATTTTATTCCAATTTATGGGTTTTCAGAACAAGCAAAACTTTTTATCAAGAATAACATTTTTCACTAAATTAATATTCAAAAATTTTCCACCCATAGGATACTCCATCCGTGGACACGCTGTATAGACAATTTCAAAGTATAATATAAATAAAATTAGACAAGGGAACTGCAAATTATTTCCATCCAAATACTCGAATAAACACTTAGGATAGAACCTTACATAATTTACACTACAAATTTGACAAACTATACAGGGTAATTTCAATTAAAATACTTACAGCTGCTGAATTGATGACAGGTGATACCGGCTTTTGTAATCTATCTTTGTTAATATGAACTAAAGAAGGTGGTGACATTTGGTTCACTTTTAATAATGAATTTGTTCCGGTAGATGTAGTTGTAACAAGAAACAGACTATTCGCTGAAGTAGTTATAGTCGATGCAGAGCTAGGAATAAATACTGTTTTCGTAGATGGCGCTGTTGTAGCCGTATTGGTGAAATGATTAACGGTAGTTGACGCATCAGGAGATGCCGCTGCTGCTGTGATAGTAATCGGTTTGTCACCATCGGCGATAGAGGGTATTGTAGCGATTTTTCGCATTTTTCGAAAGGCTTCTGGACTGTATCCCAATGTTATCGTCTGAAAATTAATATATTTTTTTTATTGGTCAACCACTTTACCTATTTAAAGCACGCCCCAGTGTTTAAATCGAACTTTAAAAAACGCGCGTGTTTTAAAGTTACCGTGGCAACATCAACAACTCGAGAAACGAAGTCTAAATCATGTCTAAATGACAATTTTTTATTATTGATCTGACAGGAGTAGTTTGTAACGTCAAAACTTTTATTCGACCAATATTTAACAATGTCAAATTTATAAATTAAAATGGAAAGTGCCGTTGGTATTGTTTGAAATACTTATTAATATTTCCATTTTTCAAATCTTAGGAAATGGTATTTAAATTAATACTATTGACATTCACAGAACTCAATAAGTTTGAACTTCCATCAAAATACAAATTAGTTTATGTTTTTCTCATTTTCATGACAACGCAAGGTATACATCATATACGTCACGAATTCAACCATTTGACATTTAGTTCTTATTTCCATCTGATTTCCATTTCTTGTTGTTGTAGTTATAGACCAGTATTTATAATTTCAAAGTGCACCAATAAAAAAAATCGCGTAAAGTATTCGTGGATAACTGGTCTTTAAAACACGTGCTCTATTTCGAACACTCCGGCTTCGCCGTCGTGCTTGAAAAATCGCGCGTGTTTTATAGTATGTTAAGTATCAAGAACGGTAAGGGTTGTTTACTGATCGACAGCAATGTTTGGAGGCTGAGCGTAGCGAAGCCTCCAATTTTGCTGGAGACCGGTATTACCCTTAACGTTCGAAATGTCATACCATTTTTTGCGCGATCGTATTGAAATATTCGAATTTCGAATAAAATAATTTAAATTTCTTCGAAATGAACGAAATATCAAAAGTGACATTTATACTTCTCGATCAGTTTAAAATATAATTTGCATTTTGGTGAAATTGTTTTCATGCTATTTATTACTTTTTATATTGTTCTGTTCGATTCTGTTAATTAAAAAATATCAATCTTCTTATTTTTTTTTGTTTGTGTAATGAATGAAGTGATATATTATTTAGGACCACTTAAATGTATGTAGGGCTAAGACGTAGTTTACTCACCGACGTCTGAACGGTAAGTAAATCACTTACCGACGTGTTAGACTTAGAAACCAGTAAACACAACCTACCGACCTGACAACGGATGCTGTAAATATACAAAAAAGATCGATCGCGCAAAAAAGACCTTAATATCCACATACTTTAAAATACTATTATTAATAGAAAATGATGGCGAGCATTTTGACACCAGTTCGAGGTTTTTGACAGGTTAATTATTTGAAATTTCTCAAAATAAATAGAGCTGAGTGTTACATAACGCCCTCTAGTTGTCCGTTGAAAAATTAAGTGTTGTTTTTTGTTTCTGGAATCTGCTCTTCGCATTAGAGTCTACGTCTTTGTTTTTTTGTTTCAGGGATATGGAAGTTGTAGTATTTTTTATGTCAATGAAAGAATAATGCCCTCCTCAATTCAGAACAAAAAAGTAAAATTTCATTTATTCATACGCTTGGGTAGGGCTCAACAGCCCAGGCACTTGATCTGAATCATTGTACCAATACCCATGTTATCTATCCACTTCCACTCCAGAAGCTTCGTGTCTTCTATATAGGCCACCAGTTTATCTGGGATCTTCAGTAGTTGTGATGGTGTTATTTCCACTCCAAAGTGCTTCCATTTGAATCCTTGTAAGTTCTCACAGAAGCAAAGTATGTGAATAGGTTTTTCATCGTATAGTTCACATTTTCTGCACATAGGTTCACTAACTTTGCCCATCCTGTGCAGATGCTTCCTCAGGGTACAGTGTCCAGTCACCAGATAGGTAACTGTCTTCAAATTTCACTTGCCCAGTATTAACAGCCTAGACGAGAGTTTCTTGTCCAACTTATTCAGTAGACTCTTAGTATGGAGGTGTCCTTGTGTCAGCCTCCATTTGAGTTGGTGTTTCTTTCCGACTCTCCCTCTTATGTAATCGTTTGTGATTCCGCAAAATGGTTCTGGACCTGAGAAGGCTCCTTTAGAGCCTTCCTTAGCTAGCTGGTCTGACATTTCATTCTCTGCAATCCCCCCATGTGTCGGCACCCATATTAGAGACACTTTGTTGTCTCTTGCCAGCATGGTAAAGGATTCTTTTCAATTTTTTACCAGTTTAGACCTAGTTGTTGGATTGCTGATAGGATGATAGGATTGCTGTCAGTGAAAATTTTTGATTTTTGTCCGGTATATCCTCCTCTGATGCTTTCATCAATGAAGGCTATAACGGCAATCGTCTTTGCTTGAAACACAGTTGTGTATCGACCTAGGCTGAGAGACAGTTTTCTTTCTAGGTCCACTTATACCAGCCCCAGTGCCATGGTTTGTTTTGGATCCATCGGTGAACCAGATGATTTCTCCAGAATAATTGGATGCATCACCTGTTCCCTGGGTGGGATGATAATATTCACTGAGCTCCGGTGTCGTGCTATCAAAACTCATGTAAAATATGTGTTCATCTAGTATTGTCCCAGTTATTTCAGTGTGTCCTTCTCGAACCTTGTTCGGGGACCGATTTCAGCCTAAGAATTGCCATAACCGCCTCCGCTTACAAAAAGTTCCAAATGAGGAAGTCCAACAAGGGCTTCCATTGATGCCGTCCCTATGTTGTTCATTGCCCCAGTAATACCAAGGAGGGCTTGTCTTTGGATTGCAGTTGATATGTTCACTGCTGAGGACACTTCTGTCCTCCTCCACGAGACTATTGTTCCATCGGTGATCGTTGGTCTAATCACAGCGAGTGAAGCAAGTGAACTACCCCAGGTCGTAGTCCCCAGGTTTTGCCCATTACTCTTCAGCATTGCCAGAAAACCCTAGTCGCATTGGTAGTAATATTTTCCAGATGTGTCTTTCAATTCAGTTGAGAATCAAGGGTCACTCCCAGATATTTAACTCTTCTCCGAACAGCATTACTATGCCCTGTGGAAGAACTGTTCTATTCGCAAAAGCAACTAGTATGGTTTTTTTTATTAACCGAAAGGTTGTAGAATAAAGACATTCGTTTCTCAAGTTGATATTTTTCAACAACCAAAATTGGGGAATATTTTTTTGAAAAATCCAATTATATTTTTTTGTGTAAGTGGTAGCTTTCGCCACGGCCGGACATAAATCTTAATAAATCACCCTTTATATGCACAAATATAGGTTAGTTAGAGTCAGAAATAATAAATAAAAACATAACAAATAGAACTTACCGGTTTTGGAGTAACTAATCGAAACAAAATTTCCGGATTCAAATTTTGATGTACTTTAGATAAATGGTGATACATGGATTGAAGTTCATTTGAATTTATCTTGCAATATCCGCATTGGTACACGGATACATCATGAGCAGTTGACCAGTGCTGTACAATTTTAGAGGGTTTTATTCTACTACTACAGTTTTCATGACCACATGTAATAAAAGTATTCAGCTGGTGAGCACTAGCCACATGTTCGCGAAATTCATTCTCGAATAGGAATTGCATGTTGCAGTCTAAAAAAAAATTATATTCGTTTATATTGTAGCGAAAAATGTGAAAAAGCTTAGTAGTACCTATATACAGGGTGTTTCATTGGGAAAGGGCCTAACTTCAAGTGTAGATGGGGATCACTTTGGTGCTTCCAAAAACCTATATTTAATGTGTCTTCTGCACTTTACAACCGAGATGCAAGGTGTTTTATGATGGTATCCTATTTCTTTGGAACCCCATAACTTCCGAGTTACGCTGTATATTATTTTGAAATTTGGTACACGTAATAATCATTACTTAGAAACTCCATCAAAAGCATCTCCATAAAGATAATGCAGGTCCGGCTTAACAAAAAATTTCAAAACTCGTCTTTCCTAAAAACAACACCCTGTATATAGATTTTTCTAAAATTGCTGCTTATAATTGGAAAGAGTATAAAAAATCGAATCTACTTATTTCCTGTTTATTTCTCCGCAGACAATTTTACTACCAAAAACTTACCGTCAAAGTAGTAATTTATGCACGTTTTGGGAGTTTTCAATGAGTATTTCCAAGTACGGCCCTGTAATCACATTTTTTAGTGGTCTGTACTCGTAAACATAGAAACTCAATTGAATTTCTAGGATGCTTTTCTAGATGCATTGAATAAATTTCATTTCAAGCTAAAAAATAAAAAAAACCTCTCCGATACCATTGTTAACCACCAAAACGTGCATTTATTATTACTTTGACGGTAAATTTTTGGTAGTAAAATTGTCTGCGAAAAAATGAAAAGGAAATAAGTAGATTCTTTTTTTTTTCAATTTAAAAAAAAAACTATATAGTGTTGTTTTTAGGAAAGACCAGTTTTGAAATTTTTTGTTAAGCCGTACCTGCATTATCATCTTGGAGATGCTTTTGATGGAGTTTCTAGGTAATGGTTATCACATGTACCAAATTTCAAAATATTATACAGGGTAACTCGGAAGTTATGAGGTTCGAAAGAAATAGGATGAATTTATAAAACGAGTATATCGGTTATGAAGTGCAGGAGCCACATTAAATATAGGTTTTTGGAAGCACCAAAGTGATCCCCATCTACAGTTAATGTTAGGTCCTTTTCCAATGAAACACCCTGTATTATATAATATTTAAGTAGAGAAGTCGAAAAGCAGCAAAAAAATAGCTTCCCAGCTACCGTTATCAAGAATTATTAATATTTGTCTAGTGCCTAGTCAATATTTTGGTACAATTTCCCAATAATTGAACGTAAAAATCATAAGAAAGTCCCTTTATTGAGTCAGATATTTTTAAGGAATACTTAATATAAATCACCTTACTACCTTACTATGGATTCCAGGACACACTGGAATAGAAGGAAATGAAATAGCAGATGAACTAGCAAAAAGGGGGGCTACAACCTGTTGAGA
Source organism: Galerucella pusilla (assembly GCA_910591695.1). Classification (NCBI taxonomy): domain Eukaryota; kingdom Metazoa; phylum Arthropoda; class Insecta; order Coleoptera; family Chrysomelidae; genus Galerucella; species Galerucella pusilla. The sequence goes on from CAJUYI010000073.1 coordinate 14,431, forward strand.
TCAAATGAATGCATAAGTCAAAGTAAAACTGCGCTAAGAGTTTTAACAGGGATCCTAACGGGACGTTGTCGCCTGAATGGGCACCTGAAAAAGCTCAAAATAGTGGAGGAAGAAGAATGCAAATATTGTGGTATGAAAGAAGAAACCTCCATCCACATACTTTCCAACTGCACTGCACTTTGGAATCCTAGAGCACAGCACCTGGGAGATTACTGGATAGAAGAGGAACATTTAACTAAGTTGAAAGCTGCAGGCATCCTAAAATTCCTCCGGGAAATAGGAGTAAAGCAGCTACTAGTTTCTGAGGCTCTCCCCAGAAACTAAGTAGGAGGGGGCACAATAGATCTTTTAGGTCTCAGTGAATGTCACTCCAAAATACACACATACATACATTGGAAAGATCTAGTAGGGCTTAGACAATCAAAGACTCTTCTGGGTGACTACAACCTGTTGAGATCAAATGAATGCATGAGTCAAAGTAAAACTGCGCTAAGAGTTTTAACAGGAATCCTAACGGGAAAGAAACAAACAGAAACTAAGTAGAAGTAAGGGGACACAATAGATCTTTTAGGTCTCAGTGAATGTCACCCCAAAATACATACATACATACATAATATAAATCAGCTTACTTGTCTGGCATATGTAAGGATTACACAAAGTTTTCGGATCGATCTTAGCATCAGCAATGGCAAACTTCTTATGTACTTTTGGTACAGGTAGGACAATAACTGAATAATTTTGTACCGAATGTTCTCTATCTTGATGCAAAATAACGTAATCTTTCAAATAAGCTCTGTACAAACAATACGAGCACGCATACTTGCAATTGGCATGTCTGATATCAATGTGCACAGCCACGTGTTCCCAAGGTGTTTTTAAATCGCAATAGACGCAAGGAACCATCGAATCTTTCTCGGAATTATGAGCTTTCAAGTGTTTTTCCAAAAATTCTCTAAAATTCGTCGTGAACAGACAATAGTAATGCGGACACTTGTACAGTTTTCCTACTTCTTCGATAAACTTTTTGATGGCTTTTTGAGTTTTTTTGGGCTTCGCCAATTCCGCGGAAGTTAGTTTGGCTTCTTTAACTACAATTTGCATGTTGGGTTTCAATATTGGCGCCAAAGGTGGTGGTTGAGGTTCGGGATCTGCAAGCGACATAACACCTGATATTTTAAACGGGAAAGGATTGTTATCTTCTACTATATCGTTAGTTATGTTTGTATCGCTTTTATTATCGACCACGTTTTCACTCTCCACTTGTTCTTTTTCATTTTTAACCACCGATAGAGCATCTCCGCTAAGTTTTCTTATTCTTAGCATTCTCGTCGGCGGTTTATAATTATTATCGAGAAAATCTGCATGTTGTGTAATTGTATGTTTAAATAAATTTTCTAACAGACTCGTATCGGGTTCAGATATTATTTCCAAGCCGCAACTTTCACACAAAGTGGAATTTCTTAAAGCAGTCGAATGGTTTTCCTTGCAATGTATTTGAAATTGCTCTTTATTTTCGGTGGAATACACACAGGGTGGAACGAGACAACAAAACATTATTGATTCTTCGGTTTTAATCAACTTGATCAATCCGCATATTTCTAATGTTTTTATCGAAGCATCAAACGGTCTGATATTAGTCAATTCATTAACGTGTGTTAACGGTGGAGGACCTTCATACTCTTCTTCGTGATTTAACTTATCATCAGCTCCTAGTTTCCCCTTCAACTTCTTTATCATGTCCACGATACTTTTGTCGTTCTTTTGAGACACGTCGAATGTTGGAGTGGAGACATGTGTTTCCGTTTCAATGATTGGATTTTTTATTTGCAAACCCGCTACTTTGATTGTAGCTGGGTTTTTTTCCAAGACAGGCATTGAAATAGGTGAATTGATTCTTAAAGTTTGATGTACCGTGTCAATAAAATCATCGTTGGGTTCTTGTTTCACTATGACTTCGTTTTGGTTAAGTCGATTACAAAGTTTGTCTATAAAATTCAATGAAGTTCTAGATCCCACTGATTTGTTAAGTTCATCCATTTTTATAAGACGTTCCTGTTCTATCTTCTTATTTTCTTCTTGTATATCCGTTTTGCAAGTAAAAACATTCATTTCTATCTCTCTTTTTATTTGTTCGAACTTTTGTTCCTCAACATTTTCAGTACCTTCTTCTATTGTAACGTTCTCCTCCGTTTCTTTAAGTGACGACTCGGTTTGTTCTTTTTTGTCTTCGTTACTTATTCTCTTTTTACCAACATTATCATTTGTTTCCATCAGTTCTTTTAATTTTTCTTGCGCTTTTTCTTTAGCAGCTCTTTTACTTCTGAAGGGTAGAATTTTTTTTGGGTCTATGTCATCGATGCTGCGTCTAGCAACATTAACATCTTTTTTTGCAGTATCAATTTCAGGTGGATGTAATTTTTTCTTCGATTTCGGACCAGGTTTAATCCTTGGTTTTTTCCTCGCCGGAGATGATTCTACATCTTTATCCACCTCTTTAGTACTTTCATTAACTGTACCTTTATCCATTTTGGCACTTTCCAAATTCATCAATCTAGTTGGATTACTTTCTTTAAATAATTTAATAATAGCTTCGTCAAAATTAGCAGCCATATTAACTTTATGAATAGCAGGTCTAAGTAAATGATAAATATTAATATGTTCTTCTATGCTATTTTTATTCATTTGTACATAGTTGCATTCCCCGCAAATATATCCAAATATAACGACGGAGTTGAACGATTTACGTACTACCATTTTTTCTTCGCCTTTATGATTATTAGTCATATGGACTTTAAGAGTTTTTCCGCTACAAAACGAGACGCCACAATTCGGACAAATATGTCTATATTCACCGGTATGAGTTGTAATATGATCGTAGAATAATGTGGGTACGACGACCGTGCTAAATGTACAAAATCTGCAGGAATATGCGATTCTAGCACTAGGTTTGATAATTTGATATTTTTCGTATTTTGTCATATTAATTTTAGCGTCAGCTAGAGCTTCGTTTGCTATAGAAGGGGTGAATCTTGAACACATTATTTCCGATTCGGGATGTGCTATTTTATAATGGCTGGTTATATATCTTCCACGGAAATCGCACAGTCTACATTCGAAGGCTTTTTTATTATTTTTAAAATCTACATAGTGATCTTTTTCCGGGGTCATAAATATTTCTTTTTCAGGCTCCGGTGATTTTTGTTGATTCTCCTCGTTAGATTGTTTCTTTTTCTTCTTTTTTATTATACCCGAAGCCCAATTACTTCTCGGTCGTTTTCGCTTTTGTAACTTTATTTTATTAATACTATCCGAATGTTGGGATGAACCTTCTTGGTCTGATTCGCTGTATGTGTGATCTTCGAGATCTGATAGTTCTTTTGTTAAAATTTCAGTTGCCACTGGAGATTCTTCTTCGTCGCTTTCAGGATTTGTCATACTTCTGGTTAATCTTCTGGTAGATACTGATTCTTCCATTGTTGCATCTGGTATTTTTTGTATAATTACTCTTACGGTTTTCATTGTTCTAACGTCAGGTGGTTTTATTTTTGGTTTAGGTCCGGGTTTTTTACGAATTTTTGCAATTTCTTCTACATTAGTAGCATCAATAGTGTCTAGAACAGAAGGATCATCTTTTAATAGATGACACATGCGTTTTCCGGAAGCTGTTAGAACTCCATCTCTGATGAACATTTCCTGTATGTCTTCGTGTAGTTTATCCAACTCAGATCTACATTTCTTTTTAGGTTTATCTGAAAGGGTCGAAGTTCTTTTTCGAGATTTTATTCTTTCTCCTACTGTTACTAAAACTTCGTTATTTCCATCAACAGTTTTTTCTAAATCGTCTAAATTATCAGTTAATTTAAAACTTTCATCAATTGTTTCTTCGTTATTAGTAACTTCTTGACTATTATGTTTAGTAGAAGAAACTGATGAAATGCGTCTACTTCTAAGTTTTCTCTTAGGAATAACTTCTTCTGTTTCAACTTTTTCTTCTTCTTCAACGTTATCTTCAATTGCATCACTCTTCGTATCATCTTTTTCTTCACATTCACCTTCTTCTTTAATTACTTCCGATTTATCATCAACTTTACTTTCTTCCACATTATCATCTTTACTTTCTTCTGCTTTGTCATCTTTTTTAGGCGGTTCATCTTCTTCCGAACTTTCGTCATCGTTAGTTTTAATGATTTTCGTTATCTTAGACAATTCCTTTGAACTAAATGTATCGGAAAATGTACTGATAAGAGAATATAAGGCGGTTTTCTTTTCTTTTTTATCATTACTGCCGAGAAGATTAGCAAAAAACTGTGCCAGTATTCGTTGTTCGGCAGGTTGGTTAGAGGGTTCTTCGACTTTGGACGTATCCGGGTCCACATCCTTTCGAACTACTGACTGATTTGAAGTTGGTTTTATTTCGGGCTCTTGCTTTGCTTTTGTCTCAACTTCCATGGATTCGGATACTTCCTCTGACAACGGTATGGTTTCATTAACCAAATCTTCATTTTCAACTGTTTCAGTTTTATTTTCATTATCATCTACCGATTTAGTAGACTCCGTATTAACTGAATTATCATTTAAGGATTCTATATTCTGTGAACTATCACATTCGGATATTGTTACATCTTTTTCGTCAATTTTTTCGACTTGTTCTTTCTCGTCCTTTTTCTTTTTAGGAATTCGGAAACATTGAACTCCATATCCCTTACCGGTTTTATTTTCTTCTTTGTTTGTATACAAACTATCCAAGGGCGATGCGAATTTATCATTTTTCTCTTTCACAGTTGTTCTAGTACCTGAAGGAGACCTAGAAGGCGAACGATCTTTATTAGTTCTAGAATACAACCGATCAAACTTCGACTCGTACCTATTGACTTTGACATTTGTTTGACCTTTATTCAATCTCGGGTCCTTAGTATCTTTTTCGGTGGATTCTTTTTCTTTTATATTAAAAGTATCTCTATTGAGTCTAGGGTCTCTAATGTCTCTTGATTCTCTCTCCCTCACTTCCCGATTATCTCTAACAACTCTTGGATCTCTACTATTTTCACGGATCTCTCGATGTTCCTTATACGTCGTAGGGCCTCTAAAACGTGCATCATATTCTCTACGATCCCAAGGTCTACTTTCCTCCGATCGCCATCTCAAATCATCTTTGGGAAAATACGGATCTCTGTTAACCATTCCGTATGGTTTCTGTTCTTGAAAATGAGGAGCTTCCGGTGATAAAAGTGGAGGGTTAGCATTATACTGATTGTGTGAAGGTGCATGATTTAAAGGTTGAAATTCCAATTTAGGAGCAGCATCAAATCGATTATAATTATTATTAAATTGATTAAATCTGGGATTTACAACAGGCGGTACAATTCTATTGAGAGATAAAAGTGACGGCGGTGATTCGTAACGCGGTCTTCGTTGGTTGACGAAATTGAAATCATCTCTAGCGTAATCAGAAACAAAGTTATCACGTGGAGACATGGGTATGGAATTGCTTGTACCAGCAGAAAAATTATCTCTCGGAGACATCGGTATAGAATTATTTACACCAGTTGAAAAATTATCTCGTGGGGACATGAGTATTGAAGGATTAGGTGGAGGAATAAAATTTTCTCTTTGGAGGGAAAGTAAAGGAGGAATCGAAGGAGTATTATTGGAACGGGGTAGCGGTAAAAGTGGTCTTATATTTTTGTTTTGCAAAGGTTGTTTTAATTGATGTAAATATTCGGGTTCTACTTGAGAACACTTTACTAAGCTAGCCGGAGGAGGGGGTGGTAGTTCTGTAAGTCTGTTGATGAGCGGTATTTTTGGTGGGGATTTAATCATGTTCTGTTCGATACTGTCTGCTACGATTTTATCAACATCAGCGTCTACGGTAGGTTTTCGAGGTTTCGGATTATATTTATCTGCCAATCGTTTATAAACTGGTTGAGGTGGTTTTGGCTCAATTTTTTGATTATCTATAATAGAAGGTTGATTTTTTGCATTTCGAGGATCATTTTTTATAACCACGTTACTCTTATCTTCGATAGATTTAACTGCAGATTCAACTTTATTAGGAGATTTTTTATCGTTACTGGTTTTTTCGGAAATGCTATTCGCTAAAACTGTCGAAACCTTTTCTTGAAAGGATTTCTTGCCCGATAAATTGAAATCTTTACTTTTGTTGCTTTCATTCGATTTCTTTTTATCTTTTAATTGATCAGCTTTTAATTCTTTAGAATTTCGACTTTCATTTTTCTTCTTCTTCTCTCCTTGCACTTTTGCATCTATATTGGAAAGTATGCTGCCAAAAATACTCGAAGGCTCTTTGATTACTTTTGTACTGAACTTTTTCTGGGAGTTTGTTGCTTTTTGTTCGGAAATTGAATCGTTCTTATCAACATTGGTTTTTTCGTTATTCTTATTTGTATCTTCTTCCGTTGGGTTCATCGATTTTATCTTTTCGAAAATAAGTTCCGTCGCAATCTTATTTCTAATATCATTCAATTCTTTAAGTGAAGCGGATTCATTGATTTTCTCTTGAACATCCACTTCCAAACATTTTAAATCGTCGAGACTTATGGGGGGTTTTGAAAAATCATGTAATTTATCCACGTTAGGCTTCTTTTCGTATAGCTTGGCTTTCTTTAAGCTCTCTGCCGCGCTACTGTACACGTCAACTTTTGGAATGCGAGATTCGGACTTCAACCTACAAATTCAAGTTTAGTGAGCATTAAAATATTGATTCATTTTGGATATACGTATAAAATATTCATATTTTTCTTTACATGTGACCAACTATTGCCAGAAAAAATCCCAAACACTATGTTTTGCTTTTGGAAAAAAGAGAAGAATTATCAACAATGAAGTAGGAGTTATAGACGTTATGTTCGCGTTCAGTTATAAACCAATCAAAATGAAAGTTATACAACTGCGAAATGGAAAAGACGCGAACGTTGCCAATTGGAACGTAAAGTTAATAATTCCTCCTTTATAAAATTAGTTAAGTTGCACCACTGTTGTGGGTGGTTAACGATGACAGGTCGGTAATTTTGTTAATCTAAGGTTAAGAAGGAACAACATCTCGCGATAAATTTGTTTACCTTTCAGTTGGAATTGAAATTGGCTTGATATCAAAATAATCCTTAGAATCAGGTGGAGGGCTTGCAGGATTATCATCTACTTTCGCTTGAAATGGTTTATGGTTCTGTAAAATTGCAATAATAAGAACGAATTATAACAATAACAAAGTGAATTATCGAGTACTTACCACTTTTAAGTAGAGCTTTGAGATTACGTCTTCACACTTGTTTAAAGTTTCGAGTTTAAGCCTGGAAATAAAATGGTTTGGTTCAAACATAACAGCACACACTATCCATTCAGTAGCAATATTGTGATATTTTTGGATATTGATTTTGTTCATGGTTTATTAGATATTCGTGGACATTCACGAAAGTTAGTGAAACAAGCAATTTTCGCGGAACTATCCACAACAAGATATTGTTAGTGCCTCCACAATGAACCCTATTAGAAGGCCTACTTTCTTGAAAAGCATTATTTACTGTCATTTTTGTTATTGAATCTGTCGCTCCAGTACTGTAGCTAGAAGTAGCGGGCTTTTTAAAATATATTCACCTACTACCAATATGTAATATCAAACATTACGATACTGATATGAGTTTGGTAATGAGATACTAGTGGGGTAAAGTAAAATTAATTGGAATGAACGTGTCAAAGTTGACAGTTTGCAGAATGCACCAGTCTTCGATTTGCTTATATTTTCTTTCGTATCTATTGCGGGATTTAGCGGGTACTAGGGTTTGTATTGCGTTATTTGCAGCAAATTCTATATCAGAATCCACACTTTCATAGTCGGAACTCATGTCGATACAATTATACAAAATAAATCAACAATGAGCGCAACGCTTGCTTGTTACATGATTCTAATATCATTAATTTCAGGAATATTGACTAATTTTGAATAAATAATTAACATTATTATTTATATTACGATATTCAATGAGTTATCAAACTCGGCTTCACGGCCTCGTTTGACAAATTTACCATCTCATTTCGTAATATGAATCTTTACGAGACTTATATCGTAAATATCTATTAAATTATCATGTTCATCAATTGAAAACGCTTTTGGGAATTTCATGAAAAGTGGAATAAAACACTGTTTAAATGAATTATTTTTATTTACTTATTAAAAAAAATACCAGCAAATCTACAAATTGATAGAAACATAACAGTATAATACAAGAACGAAAACGATGGTTAACAGCGGTAGATCTTCAAAATGTTATGGAGGTTATATAAATGGCGGGCATATTGAAATCTGAGAGATCCTCGCATACGTAGCTCTATCAGCGACAAGTGGAGAAACTAAATAGACGAGGACAATAACTATTTGTATAACAAGGGAGCAAAATGCTACTTTTCCTCCCGAGGATGAAGTTCACTGCCCGACGCGTAGTGGAGGGCAGTAATCATTCAAGGGAGGAAAAGGCATTTTACTCCCATGTTCTACATATGATTTTCCCGCCTCTCTCTAATTCGCTTGAATTACTCATTTTTTAAATATCATATTATATTTTGTTGATGTATTATAGAATTCCTAACCACAGAGTACAGATGGTGTACTCTGTGACCTAAGTCACTTTGAAACTGTTAATCTGTCAATAGACCATAGCATGCTATAAATATAATATTTCTGTCATAAATCGAAAACCGGATGTATCTATGAATTGTTAAATGGTTAATGTAAGAATCGTTAAATTTAAATAACAATTTATTGATTTCTACCATTTTGCAAAATACAGGGTGTTCTATGAATAGACGGTAACATTTATACTTAACTAATATTATATAGTATAGGTCGTCAATGCCGTATAAGTTATTTCATTGATGAACCATGACGTCTCTTTTACTTTTCCTTCCTAGGGAGTAAAAGTACTTTTCCGCCCTAGGGAGGAAAAGTACGACTTTGCTCCCTACAATGAGGCCAGGAAATGCATACTTTGTATACAGGAAGGCGGAAAAATTTATAGTGGGAGTGAACATAGCACGTGTCAGAGTGTCAAATTACCAGCACACTGAGTTTTATACGGCGAAATAATTGCAAATTTGGTGCCCGACTCTATTTTCATCAGTTTGACTGCCACTGTCCATTTCGAGCTTAAAAATTTATCGATTTTTGAGTTTGTTTGATTTGTTAAAACAATGAAAATGGAAATCAGAGAGAAAGTTGTGTTTTCAATACCAATAGGCATAGTTTTATACCAAAAAATAAACAAAGCTAAACAAGAGACTGAAAAAAGCAGAATAGAATTTGGTCTAAGGGATGATTTAGGAAAAGAAACCACCCAGGTAGCATGAAGACGTTCGTTTTATATCCTATTTTATGGCCATTTGCACAGACTCACTGTTTAAGTGTACTCAACTAAGTAGAGCTTAAGATCTAAGCCTCCCTTAAAAATATAACCCTTGCATAATGTCAACTATAGGTCGGCTTAGCTAAGTAGCCTTGCAGTTTGGCATCAATGCAAATTCTAGTAAATTTTTAGTTTAATTCAAGTGATTGGTAACAGTCTTTCGACTTCATATGCCATTATTGTCATTCTTTGTTTATGGCATTTTTGTTTGGTTTGTGTCTGACGTGGAAATCTGAACATTGAATAAAATTTTTCTTGGTGTTGTTGGCATTTTGATAAATCCACAATGTCGCTAGCTCCCTGGATACATTTGCTATGATTTTGCTAGCTATAGCAACATCAATTTGCATAAAATGTGCAACAGTTATCAGAAAACCTGAGCTCGCAAAATATCTTAGAATAAGAAATCTTAAAGATGTATTTCTATAGAAATTTTAAATTCTCACCACCTAAATGCGTCTTAATGACGTTTTTTCAGACCACTGGATCGGACGAGGATCTCCATACCTCTGGCCCCCTAGATACAATCTTCCGAATTTTTGTGTGTGGGGATATCTAACATCACTCATTCAAACAACCCCAATATTAAACTTAGGGGATCTTCAATTTCGTATCATAAAAGGCTGTCATTGGTTATATCTTCGAACGTATTCGGCAATCCATTAGACGTCGAGCGGAAAGGTGCACATTTTGAACAAATGCTCTGAAATGTACTCTTTCCTTTATGTTCAACACATGGTGTTGCTTCTAATAAATTAATTCAACACCCTGTATCTCATTAGCGGCAAAACTTATCGCACACATTAATAAGAACTTTTCGTCATGAAATGAAGTGACGAAGCGTCCACTACAATATTTTAGATTACTTAGGAAACACCCTTGTATAGGCTGTTTGACGAGGAGCTCTCACTATCTATATACAAATCGCGAAAAGTCTATTCGAGACATACGATTCACACAAGACCGACAAGGAAAATATGAGAAAAACTACTTGAAAGAGAGAGAAAAATAATTGTTCGCAGTCAGCGTTGGGCGTGTTTTCAGTTCCAGCTACTAATCTGATATGAAAGCAGCGTTGCCAGTTTAGAATGTTTGGTACTTTCTAAGGAACAAATAGCTTATTTTGCATTTGACTTTTAATACGGGATAACGCCGTATTTAGTGGGAGAAAATCGAGATTGGTAATATTATTAACTTTTGAAAAATAAATTAGATCAACACAAATAAGAATAAAATAATATATAGTTCAAGAAAAAACTTAGACAAATCACGATCTGTAATAAATAAAATCTATACATGCACTGCTTTCGATTTAACAATTATGGTATTTAACATTGTTGCCGACAAAAATTGGGAAAAACTTTTACAGATAAGTACATTGGCAACAGCGGTTAAAATGAGGGGCAATCTGTATACGCGCATTTAGTACGCGTCTTCAGTTCAGCATCTTCTTCTTTTAAGTAGGTACGCTTTTTTCAATTTCTTTTTGTCTTGAACAGATCCTGTCTCATCAAACTTCTGTATCAATTATTTCAACCCACACTTCGTAATGGATACATCTGGATATTTTTCATGAAATTTTGCAATTGCATACTGGTACGAAACTTTCCCAATACCAACAAGATATAGGTACTCTTTGTTGAATAGTTAACATTGTTGTCAAATATTCATCAAAGAATGACAATTTGAAAATTATTTATAAAAGTCGACAGTTACTTTGTACATTGTAAACGTCACTCACTTGATTAATACATTATTTTCGAAACTTAGTGCAAACATTTATAAAGTTTTTATAAAACTGGTTATAAAATGAGACGGGTTTTGAAAAACTTGAATTTTATTTCATATAAAGTGGTTTCATAACAAGCAAAACTTTTGATCAAGAATGAAATTTTTCACTAAAACTAATAGGTATTTAAACATTTTTCACCTATAGGACACACTGTATAAATACCATTTACCCTTTCCAAAAAGAATACAAATTCATCATATCAAGAGAAAATAAAATACAGCAACTAATTCCTCTATTAATAAATAAATCTAAGATAAATATTTCTATTAAATTTAAATCCTAGCATAGCACGACACTGTTATTGGAATCTGTGACCTTTGCGGTGGGTATTGCTACCCTTGTTTCAGAATGAGAGAATCGATTTAGATGTTGGTTGTAAACAGAGTGTGTTTTCAGTATAAAGGGTTTTTCATCTATACCTTATTTTTCAACTAAGAGAGATTTGAATTCAAGTTGGCATTTCTGCAGAGTGGTCAGATTACCGCCCGGTTCACACAGCTCTTTTGTCAGTTTTATGTTTACGAAAATATTATTACTTCAACCTTTATTAGGTAGAGTTTGTTCAGCCATCCTTTGCCGTTACGTCATAATCGGTGACGTATTCTGCTGTTTTACGTATGTCTTATATTAAACTTAACCTCAAAATTATAATCAATGACATTATGTTAAGAATTGTTTTCAAAATGTGACAACTGAACTGTCAAAAGTAACAGATAAAATTTATGTCGACCTTAGCGTTAAAGTCGTCATAATTCCGTCTCATCCAATTCATAAATGAGAGAGCAAGCTGGACAATGTATGACGTAACGGCAAAGGATGGTTGAACAAACTCTACACCATTTTTACGTTTGTTGTTTCATTTTTAACTAAGTCTTACATTTCAAACAAATAGTGTTATTTTTATAACCTATTTATTTAGTTTGATGAACAAAATCCCTACTTGTTTTTTCTCGTTAAATAATATAAATTTACAAGTAAAATCTTATTTCTGTAGAAATTTCTAACCAATCAAATCATGACATTGAAATGTCACCGAGAAGTTCGCCATCACAAATGTCAGTGTTTTCATTTTTGTAAATTATTTTTTGGGTGTTTTAACCATAGAGATACTACAAATAGCTCCAATAAGCCATAGGACGCTGTGTAAGTGGAAAAGTCCGTCTGAACACCAGTAAGAGAGATAGAGACAGACTATCAGAGGTTTTTCTGTCTTTATCTCTGTATATAATGCGAAACGTGTTGACAGATAGAACATGATTTATTTGAAGCTCATGTTGTAGATAAATGTGACTTTAGCAATATTGCAACTGATCATTGTCTGTTGATCAAGCTGTTCTGTGGGTGTTTGGCAACTGCCATGACCAAGAAAATGCAAAATATATACCATTCGGAGATATTTATTAAAAAACAGATCGGGAAGTAGAGGTGTGTAATATGACACTTTCTAATCTTCAATGAAGTTAGTAATGACAGCATAGCAAATGGTTGTGAATAAAGAATATTTTTATCATGTACTTCGAAAAGATACAAATTAATTATTATTTTGGAATTTTTTAATATTGTTTTCATAAGAAAAAATGTAGCATTAATAACTTTCTACCTGCGTTTCTATGGATGCGAATTTCTTCATTCATTAGTGAAACAATGAGTCATTTATATAGTTTAATTGACTTTAAATCGATATAAAGATTTCCGCAATTAAAATATTTTAATCCATACTTAAGAGTGGGGTTCAAATTTTAACAAAATGGAGTTAGCTAATTATCTAATTTTAACAATGATTTAAAATTTAACAATTATTCACAGAATTGACCCTCATGTGAGCAAGGGCTAAATTCGAGAACATCGCACAAGTATGAAATTCACTTATTTTTGTGCCCGAGAACTCTCAAGCGTCTTCTTGTTGTGTATTCCCCCACAGTCCGAGAGCTCGAGCGACGCTCAAATTACACCAGTCCCGACTCGGTTCGAAATCGCACCTGTCAGTTGGTTTGAATATTTTGTGGTTAGAATTTAGATTGGTATGTTTATAAAATTTTTAATTTAAAGATAAATCAATTTCCTTCTTCAATTCAAATTTAAAATATTATTAAGCTTATTTGTGGTAGATTGGCGTGCTTAAAGGGTTTTTAAAATTTTTCTGTTTAAATCTCTTGGCGCCAGATTCATTAATGTTAGACCTAGGCTAGCTATAAATATTCTAAAATTCATCTGAAACTCCTTAAAAGTACTTATAGCTGGGAATAACTCCTTCAAAGTAATCTTTACACCTTGATGTGTTCTTTTCCGCGGCTGCAGCTTTGACTCAATTTGGGATATTGAAGAGATTTCCATTTCATTATCCGACACGCTTTCTGAGTCGGAATGTGCCTATCCCTTCAAGCAACTGTTTTCCCAATGTAAGCGCAATCAATGTGACACGTTTTTCATCCATATTAAGTATCTACTCTACATTTAAAATAGAAAAACTAAAAAGTTGAACAATAATATTTAAAAAAGTATGGTTAAAGTTAACAACCACAAGAAGGTAAATTCGTTCGAGAACTCATTTGATGGAGCGTCGCACTACGATCGCCCTTTACCCCCACCAATCAAGTGCAAAATCTCAACCAGTGTGAAGTTGTCGAGCTCACCCCAGGTTGCAATAACAACACTGTGCTTCAACGTTGCAAACTGGTTTGTTTAACGATAATAACATACTTTCTTTTAAACCCTTATTCTACGACCTTCTCAACCAAAATAATATCCCTAATACCCCTTTTCTACGTTCTCCCGTTTTCTAAGGCATAAAATTCATAATTTTCACTCTCTATCTCTCTCCCACATTTTGCACACGTCCCGACTCTAATCTTTATGGAATTGAAAACATAGTTTGTCTGTTTTGTCTCGTCCACTACTCATAAAACGGTAAACAATTCTTTTCTTTGTAACGCGGCATGATATTTTTCCTAGAAGCCGGCATAATAACTTTCTAATGCCGTCTTCCGTTAGATGCAGGTATTGAAATAAACAATGCTACCTATAACATTCGATGTTTTTCAGCATGCTCTCAATTATATATCGAGCAATCAGAATTATCCATTTACCGGTATTTTTTCAAAAAAATGTGAAATTCCTTCACAGTTTTCATTAAACTAATTTAGTCGTGGTTTTGTATCCTACCAAGAAGATTGATGAACTGGAATACTGTAATACCGTACAGTATTCAAGTTTCATAACTTTTATAATAATAGGACATGTCTACCAACTGATAAGTTGACACTAATGATGAGTCTTTCTGAGGATGAACAATAATTATTTGAATAGATTTTTCCTCTACACTAGAACTCCAATTCTTCTCTTACACCATGACAGCATTTTGCTTCACTGCCATAGAAGTACATTCTGAGGCGTTATAGGTATCCTCAAAATATGAAATTCCCCAAACATCGAAATGCATATTTCTCAACAGGGCGCCAAATTTATTTTGCCATTTCGTATCTTCATCGAAATACAATGATTACTCTGCCTGTCATTTTCTTAATTTAGGTTAAAATCCATGCCCTGGGATACCAATGAAGATGTTCAACTTATTTTTATCGACTGAGAATCGAGTTAATCCTGCTTCAAGTTACCTATCCGATACTTTTGGAATACCAGACTACTACTTAACCAACTGAGCGCATTAAATAAAGTTCTCTAGGTATCTATTCCCTGTTCATTTGGAATTTGCCAGAAATTGAGGTCAGTCCCAGTCCATAGATCCCGATCTTAGACTTTAAATTAGGCAAAGAGAACTATTTCGGGCCAGATAGACCACAAGGCAGTCAATGTCTTTATCAAAACGTTCGAATCTCTTTAGATGCCTTGCTAAGTATGGACAGGGAGGATCAAGTCCCGATTCTTGTATAATTTCCCCGAAGTATTTAAAATTTATATTTTCTAAATTTCTGTTTCAAATAAGTGAACTAATGAGTTATTTGGTTCGTATAATTGCTCGTTTCGAAGTAAAACGTGTTACCACAATGTCGATAAGTTAGTGCGCTACGTTTTAGTAACTACGACAAGGCAGGTATAGATGAGTAGCAGTTTAGCGTTCAAACAAGAATATACAGGTTCGGGAAATTGTTTTTATAACAGAATTGCTTCAAGTAAACACATTATTATAAAAAAATTTCGTAGATTGGCGATAACTAAATTAAAATTAACAGATTCATTTCACTAGTTCTCCCCTTTCTTTCTTTCCTACCTGTTGCACGGAGAGGGGGTCTCTCTGTTGTATTCTAGCTTTTTCTTTTCACTCATAGATTGGCTGTACGGAACAAAATTATTTGTCAAAGCTGAATATCTTCCATCGAGATTGATTCAAAATTTATTCAATCAGTTATTTAGCTTCAAACCATATAGAAGTAATTTTTTCTTTCTCAGAAAAACGAAATGATCAAGAAACTTATACAGTTCACACTGGTATTTCGCAACAAACTTGGTTTTACACTGCTGGTATAGTCAAAAGCGCACTTACTGTGCGGGTTCAAAGGTCACTAACCATATGTCAGAAGACACAGAGGTTACCAAAATGTGAGATTACAAATATACCCGGAGAAAATAATGATGGTTGATGTTTCCTGTACACTAGTTGACGAATTTCCACTTTTTCATTCATTCTCGAAATAATCTATCAGATTAAGTACCTTTTTTTGCTTGAGGATGCAAAATATCGGGAAATTGCTTTTTATTATATTCATATTGTCACTTTGAATTGTCAAAGTGACATAACTGACATTTAAATAAAAACTTCGCTGGTGAAAGATTTTTCAAACTAAATACATATCTTTTTTTCTCCCGTCAAAATTGCATAAGTCTGTCTTATTCATCTTGCGGATTTTATTTGGGAGTTATGATTAAACGCAATAGAAGAAAACAAAAACTGTGAGTATGTCTTTGTTGAATCGTATGACCCGCATGATATGACTGCATTTGACTATATTTATTCTAACAGGATCTCAACTTTTTGTGGTTGTTAGGTACAATAGATCTTTTAGTTCGCAATGTAAGTGATGCAACCTTGCAAACATTTTTCAGGACTGTGACAAGGTATCAACTGCTATTACAATTTGAACGACTACGTGTGTCGTATACCAACAGACAAGAAGCGAAACTCCGGAAAAAACGAATCTGCAGAAGCTATCTTTTAAATTAGTCGTCATATGTCACACATGTAGGCCTCTTTTTTATGTTCTTTACGGACCCAAATAGCAGCTGTTGGAAAAACACCTACTTATATAATACATTTGACAGAACATCTTCATGTTAAATTACTTTTTCTCGGTGTGTTTCGAGTAAAGCTGTAAGCATTTATTATGATTCTCGGTGTATGCTATAGTTAGCTGTCACCTTCAAGGTCATCATTTATTTTTGTCCCTTCAACATCAAAGAATGTTCATCGGGCTTCAATTCTCGTTGTTGTTGTGTCTATTTTTTGTCGTAACTGAACAAGCATGCTCGTGCGCAGTGATTAAAATGCGTCCCAATCGAGCCATGAACGAAGCAACCCAACTTGGTATCGGTAATTTCGATATATTAGATTGATCTAACAATAAGAATCTCAGTACTGTGTTATTGATTGTAAATAGCTGTTTCATCAGTAATTTTTATCTGGTCTTCTTCCTTATTTCAGTTACTTTCTTTATTATTCCTTGATTTCTTGTGAATCAAACAAATTTGCCTTGTGCATCAAGAATTCTGGTAGTTATTTATTTCCTTTCTTATTTCAATTATGGTTTCCTTAAATTCATTGACTGCTTGTTGATTGTTTCAATTTTTATACCTCCTTAATCTACCCTTAGTATGATTTAAATAATAGATTTAATTATCTCTATATTAATTGTCGACACACACAGTAGGGAAGAACCACAATGTTTTCCATCGAGTTCTGTCAAAAAACCTATTATTTCGTGCACAGTCTCATAAATACATTTAATTCTTCTTTGTTTTCCCAGTTTTCCCTTTATTTCCTAGCGTTTAGTAGGCAAATTAGTATAATTCACCATTATAACAAAAATATTAGATGAAGTTATAAGAATTCAAATATCAAAATATTGAACTAAATGGGAGACCTGATTTGGTTTTTATCGCAAGTAATAGAATATCACTGTTTCCATACCAAGATATACTTCTTATTTGCTATCAATTATGGAAAGGACTGAAAATTAGCTCATTTTTCCAATAAAAAGTTCCTATTCAACTTTGTTCCCCAATATAATTTAAGAAAGCCACAGAATACTCCACTCATAAAGAAGTGAAAACTTCGTTATTATTAAAAATAACCTCTATTATTAGAAGTCGTGTTGCATTGTGAAAAGTAGACAACCCACGACACACGAATCAATTTTACAACCCACGACACACGAATCAATTTTACATAAGTGACATCATTAATTTCAAATAAAAATCGTTCACACTGGCAACAATACGTACGTTCAGCAACTGACCTATTTCAACTCTTCTGTTCTTTAAATTGTCCGTTCATGACTGGAGTCAAAGTAGCGTTCTTGAATATGTGAATTCACATTCAAATGACAGTGCATGGCTGCCAATCCCGCTTTTATTGTATTTTTTAAGGGACTGTCTATTCGTGCGGGCACTCGGACGCATAGTAAATATACACCCGGCGATTGCGCATGAGTTCATGCAGCCTTTAACCTTCTATTCGATGTGACTGAATGTGGGGAGATTGGCCCAGTGGGTAGCATACTGAGCTCACAACCCAGAAGTCCTAGGGTCGAAACCTGGTTTGTGCCTTGCTTTTTTTAGTTCTCTATTCCTTATTTTCTGATATTTTTATACATAGTTACATTTTGATCTGTGCCAGTTGGTCGGGAAGCGATAATTCTCAAAAAAATATTTACATGTGCTTATAAATCAAATTAACGCCTTCCCCTTTTCCAAAAAAAATGTTACATGAACAATTAGTTTCATTAACTTGAAAGGTCTAATAGCTGGTTTTAACCAAAAAAATTCCCATGTCTTGTACGATTGAGATCTACGTATATTTACGCCCGGATGTATAGCATAATTTATTATTCGTCCGAGCGCTCGACGAATAGTCAGTCCCTTTTTTAATGCGAATACGTATCGCTTTAGTTTGAGTGTTACAGTCCAAATATTTTGGAAATTGTTCAATTTGACATTATTTACGTAATGTCTCACTCTTCATCGATTACTGTGCGTGAATATTACATTTCATTTAATATTAATTCACCTTTTTAATAACGATAGGATATAGTTGGTACTACTAATTCGTTTGAATATAATGTAATATCATATACATGAAAAATTATGGGATTTAAATGTTTTTCAAATAATAAGTTTATCAGTAGGAACTAAAACTTACTTTTTTTTTCTATCGGTAATCATAGCATGTAAAGATTCCATTTTACTGAGTTGTTGTTCCCTATTTTTTTTGTTTGGGTCCTTGAGCTGACTTATCATATTATTTAAAAATGGGATGTAGCCCTGAAGAGCTTCGAGCTTCTTATTGTACTCTTCTTCCGCCATGTTGAAATATTTCTAAAAAAGATCACATATATTTGTAAGCTGCTAATACATTTATGTAATAATTAAACGAAAAATGTAATCCTGTATTAACTAAAAATGGAACTGAAATTACTCAAAATTTATTTTCAATATATACCTAGTCTAAGAAATTTAGTAACAAGTAAATCTATCCTATCTAAGCTTGTTTAATTGATTTCACCTCCTGTATAATTATCATTCTTCTAACAAAAATATCTATAATACCTACATAAAATATTCAATCAATATGAATTATATTAAACAAAAATTAATTTCAGTTAGTTTATGAGCAGCAAGCAGCCATGTTAATACAACTGTACACTCAACGAGTCAACGACTACAGCGGACTGGTCTATCCGTCTTTTCTTTGTTAAAAGTTTCATACATGCTTACCTTATACAATCACACTATATACATTTATAACATCGCTACAACACATGAATAAGAGTTTACTGATAGAAAATTTTAAGTATATTTTATTAAGTCTTTTCACTGACAATTATTTGTTGAACTTTACACTAAAACCACATTTTCGAGTTCAACTTCAATACAGGCATATTACATTCTCTACCTACACCCGACCGAAGGGTCGTGTGTGCGCCGCAACGAAAAAGTAATATCCGACACACGACGGGTAAAACCGAACGTTTCACCACTTCCACCAATAAAATCCCATTTCTGATACACCCGAATCCCCCATATTGCTTTTGCTTTTTGCTTGCTCACGTTCGCAGTTCACATTTTATCACAGTTCATGTTCAAGACAAGTTGATTTGTGGGTTAGGTTATTTTCCAGAGTTGAAAATAATTCAAAGTAGGTGGTAGGTGACGTATCAAATTTGAAAAAATTAATGATTTGGTACTATACAATGTGTTTGTGTATTTTGGACGAATATGAGTGCAGCGTAGTTGAAATATAATAAAACTGTAAAAGATGATTACATAATAAATTCTTTTCGAATAATAAGACTTCTTTAGTAGAGGTCATCGACATTTTGTTAATCTACGATTACAAAATATATTCATGGACAAACTACATCTAGGTTTCTACCTGCAGAAAATATTCTTATATCAATATTTCTGTGATAACATGCTGAATTAAAACTGATCAATAAAATTGGTACTTACTTAGTTTGTAAAGCTGACAACGCCCAGTTTTTTTATAAACAAGTAAAAAATGTCCACACATTTTTAAACTGGATTGTAACATGTTATTTGTGTACCTATGCAATAGAAGTTGTGGGAAATACTAATAATTTAATACAATCTCAAACGTACCTCCAAAAAGATTAGCTTGTTTTCCATTAATACATGTCTGGAACTGAAATCTAATACAGAAATGGTGAATTTTATTTACACATTGCATTATTTTGTTTGGTTTCCATGGATAATACTAAGGCAATTGTTAGAAAATATGTCAATCAGTTCCTGAAAGTCTAGAGTTTGTGAAGATAGATTTATGTAATGGGATATAATTTTTGTCCGAAAAATGATGTGAATTTAAAAAAAACAAGTTTTTATGTAGGTACCTCCTTAAATGTAAGAAGTGCAAAATAAACTAGTGGATGTTTATTAAAAGTGTTACATTTATGTGGATTCATAAATATTTTTATTTAAATTATATTCCTTATTGGTGAGTACTAATTAATAAAGAACAATGCTACTCAATTGAGAATTCATCATTAACATACTCCCTAGCATGGAATTTATTCATTCCAAGAAAGCTCAATCCAATTTTCCCATGAAATCCCCTGCAATTGTAGTGATATGCAAACTCATAAGCAAATAGTACCATATAGAAGTATAAGAGATTATAGGTATTACTTTTTCAGGTGCATACCTACTGCTTGAGCTCTCTTTGAAGGAAAATTGTCCCTATTATAGAAATAGCTAGAACATTCCTTTTGTTATTCCTATAAAATAACTTGTGTTATAAATTAGCTCAAGTGATATTTATATCTTATAGTTTACAGCTATACAAGGAGTCAATATACTTGATTTAGTGCTATATTATAGGTAAAGATGGAAAATGTTTTATTTGCTTCAAATATCTTAGTGTGTCTTCTGACTACCTGGTTTAATATATTTTATTTTATATTATTATTCCATACTTCTGGCCAAGTGAGTACAAGATTTGTGTTACGATTTCATAATGTGTATTCGTAAAAGTTACATGAATACAAAATGTTTTTGATGATTTACATTAATCCGCAATGAAATTAAAACTGATACTTCTTTCCTCAAATATACAGTTCCCATTTGCATTTAAATATGGTTTTGTATCTGAATCCATCAAATGTTTATTGAAGGATGGTTAAATATTTATGAATATGTGTAATAGCTTTTAAAATTTTCAGGTTTTATATTTTCCTTCGGCAACTATAATGAATTGATGCTGTTTGACGAAATTATATAGTAATAAAATTTACATTTATGAATATAGTGTCTGGGGGTCCATCTACATTGTTTTTTATATTGAAGTCTGACTTTCAGAATGTTATAAGGTGGGATATTATTTCATATTCTTTACTAAAATAATTGAAGCTATTTTTACAGAAATAAATGCTCTGCTCTGGTTTAAATATACAAACAAGTGGTTATAAAATATTGATAGTTTTGACATGTTTAAACTGGCCAATGTGTTGGTAATATATCTGTGATGAATAAGAATCTAAATTTTATATTCGATAACTTCTTTGCAAACTATGTTGTGTCTCATCTTCATAAGTATCTATTGTAAATGGTTACTATTAATCAAACATGTCATTGCATAAATGTCATCTGAAGTCCAATATTTGATTGAGCTAGGTTTCAAATAGGGCAAAAAATCTCCCATTAGAGTGTATATGTACTTGTTCCATTTGTTTGGTTGGCTAATTGTAGGATCAATTTGCTTGATGGATATAATGACCTAAGAGATCTTAACTGTGAGAGTTGCATAGGGTATAAAATTTCAATAGGGTGATGAAGAAAAAAGAAGTAGATAGGGAATTGTAGTAGAATATGGGTAATAAATAAAGGGTAGTAGATATAATCTATGACTCGAATGTAGTTGGGGTCTACCTGAAACCTGATGAAGGCATTATTGCTTTCACATTGCAGTTGGTAGCTGGAATTTTTGTATTTTTCCAAATAATTCATTCAAGTTTCTTATAATTTTTAGTATTGAATTTTTTACTCTTTGGCATTAAAAACAATTCAGAATTAAACAGAAAAAGACATTTAACATTGTAGTCTATATTCAAAATTATTACAATGAGTTCTTGAAATATAAGGTGATATTGAGAAATTCATGAAATTTACTGTTGAACCCTTTACTACATGAAATATATTTCCATATTTATAAAATAAGACCAGCACTTAACAAATTTCACTTCTAAAATATACTTAATATACAGTGTGTACATAAACTATGAAACTAATTCAGTATTTCCTAAATCAATAATTTGAAAAACATTTCTAGGTTTGACATTGTACCACAAAATGTATCCATACAGGGTGATCCAAGTTAATATAATCATGTCAGATAATTTTTTCAAATAAAAAAAATCTATTTAGTGACATTATTATGTTATGCTTAACCCGCCGTCACTCGCGTCCCCTTTTTTCACACGATCGCTGGCGTGTTAGATTTTATCTATTTGGTTATTTTATTTTTTTATTCATTTATTTATTTATTTTACTTATTTATTGACCAGTTGGGTTGAAAATTATTTAACATATTTTGTACTTGGTTATTAAAATAAAATACACATTAATATAAAATAAACAAAGTTTTAAGCCAAAAAAATATTAATTGAAAAAAACGCATGTGTGTTATGAGTAAGGCCGTGTTAACATTCCTAAAGGCTCGGCCAAAAAACCACAAGTTGAAAAAAAATATGACCGATTTTTCAAAAATGTTGGATTTTTTCTAACGGTGCGAGTGACGGCGGGTTACAGTAGGTAGGTACTGATTTTAAGTAGCTATAGGACACTTCTGGTTTAATGAACAAAATGTCCAAACTTCGAATAAGCTCTTGTTGAATCTTGTTTATGGTTTCATGAGAACTGTTTATTATTTATTAATTTTCTGTCCAAGATACCAGAGCGATAAGACATAACTTATTTTCGGATAGATGAAATGTTGGGTTCTCAATAGCATCTCGTATTCTTTGAATGCTTGTGTGTTTGTGGAGCTATCCTAAGGGCACCTGGGCAGGTATCAGGTGAGAAAGATAACTAAAAATAAGAGTTACTTCACTTAAATTTAAATGTCTGATTTTTATATATGTTTTTTAGAATAATATTCTTAAGTACCTAGTATCATAAGTGTTACACTTTCCATGGACCAAAATTTGTCAGACGCTTTAAAGCTCCGTAAACGTATAGTTCGAATCTGTTGGAGCACATACAGCTTAATGCCTTGATAACATATTTGAAAGTCAGACATGTGAAAATAAATAAAGCTTATTAATTTTTTGGTCCATGTCCATTAATGTTTTGGTCCATGTCTGACACTGCTTGAGAATAATATTCTAAAAAACATATACAGGGTGATTCATTAGGAATGTCCAATCTCTAGACCTCAAAATATGATGATTCTGCTTATGCAAATATTGCTAGTTTCCGAGATACGGGGTGTGCAAAGTTTAAATTTTGATTTTCGCAATGTTTTCACAATTTCTCTTTGAAAATTGGCAATTTTGGCATGAGGAATCATAATTTGCACTCTAATTTATCATTGATAATAGAGGGCGCTAGTTACACTTGTTTGTGTTAATTAAATCAAAGTAAACTTTTTTTGGGCTAAACTTACAACTAAAATATTAAAAAGTGTTAAATTCTACAAAAAAAGTTACTCTTCTTTGATTCGTGTAACTCAATCGGTTATCGAGTTATTTGCTTCTAAAAAGTTCAATAAATTTTAATTTTTTCATAAAAAATTTTATTATTCGTTAAATATGTAACAATAACAAATTTGTAAAACAAAAATAAAAAACTTCAAAGCAAATGCTCAAAATGCTCACCATTTACTTCAATACACTTTATGATCCGAATTCGTAAAGATCTCTTAATATCAAGAATATCAGATTTCCTGGATACAATTCTTTTTACTGATGAGGCAAACATTTACCAGACAAGGAATATTTAATTATAAAAAATAATCATTTGTGGGATTCTGAAAATCCACATGCTATGAGTGAAACACATTTTCAGCACGAGTTTAAGGTTAACATTTGGTGTGGTGTAATATGTGGGTATTTAATAGGTCCTTTTGAACTGCCAACCAAACCTCTCGCTTTAAGACAAAATATGTGGTTGTTGCACGACGGAGCACCACCACATTATTCTTTACAAGTTCGTCAATACTTGAACGAACAGTTTCCGCATCGGTCGTGGAAGTGAGTTTGCTTGGCCACCAAGAGGCCCTGATTTCAATCCTTTGGATTCTTCAATTTGGTCGCAAATGAAGGCATTAGTTTACAAAGAAAAAATTACTTCTCTTCCACAACTGCGACGGAAAATAGAAGAAACCGCGGATGTAATTAAAAATAATAGACAAGGATTATTTGATATTAAGAGTTTTACGAAAGCGGATCATAAAGTGTATTGAAGTAAATGGTGGGCATTTGGAGCATTTGCTTTGAAGTTTTTCATCTTTGTTAACAAATTTGTTATTGTTACATATGGAATAATAAAATTTTTTTATGAAAAAATTAAAATTTATTGAACTTTTTAGAAGCAAAAATAACTCGATAACCGATTGAGTTACAGGAATCAAAGAGTAACTTTTTTTTGTAGAATTTAACGCTTTTTGATATTTTTCTATTATTTTAGTTGTAAGTTTAGCCCAAAAAAAGTTTGATTTGATTTAATTAACACTAACAAGTGTAACTAGCGCCCTCTATTAGCAATGTTGAATTAGAGTGCAAATTATGATTCCTCATGCCAAAAAACGTAAAATTGCCAATTTTCAAAGAAATTTTTTTTTTCTTCAGTTAGATGGCTTTGGCAAAAACCAATTAGCCAGATCAATTTTTAGTTATTTACGTCTTAAAATTTATTGTTACACAGTTTTAACAGCATTGACATCGTTTTGTTAATGGTTAGTATTGTGTGTCTGTAGTTGCTCTGTATAATGAAACTTTCTTTTTTTTATCAATTTTTTTTTATATAATTTTTTTTATACTTATATAATTTTTTTTTGTTTTTCCTTTTTTTTTTTTTCGTTGACACACTTACAATTTGTTCTGTGGCAATATTATTGCTTACATTTTCATTAGAATTTACAATTTTATTTTGCTGATTAAATGTTGATAAATACAATAATATATGTTAGAGCAGCATAGATTCTTTTTCTAGCCAATGTTCTAGTCGGCTTTTTATAAGCCTTTTATAAGTTTTTAAAATACATGAAGCTAGTGATATAGATCTATATGAGTTACATTGATCTGATTGCTTATTTAGTTTTTTAATGGGCATTACAATGTAATTTTTCCAGTTAAAAGGTATTTCTGTGTCTCCATTCCAAATGCTATTAAATATATCAAGCAGTGATATTTTATGTTTTTTGAGTAGGTTATAAATCATTGAGTATGAAATGTCTTCTCCCGGTGCACTATTATTTGTTTGCTTTAGAGATTTATCTAATTCCCAATGAGTAAATGGTTTAAGTATATATATGTTGTTCTTGGGCATTGACAGTAAGGACAGGTAAAGATCAGTATTATTTTCTACCCATGGAGGAGATATTTTTTCATGAAATTCTTCAATCCAGGCTGCTTCGGGGTCTATTGGTAGTTTATTTTGTCGTCGTCTATTTTTATATCTATTAACTTTTTCCCAAACTTCTCCTATCGGGGTGTTTTTATTTAATCTTTCACAATATTCAACCCATTTTTGTTTTTTTATTTGTTTAAATGTCCTTTTCGCTAGAGCATCTAGGCGTTTACATTCTATTAAATTCTCTGAATTTGGATTTAGCTTATATTTTAGAAAAACATTTTTCCGCTCTCTAGCACACTTGTTGCAATTCTCGTTCCACCATGGTTTTGGGACATAATTCATGCGATTAATATTGTTGGAACTTTAGTTCTTTACGCCAGGTTATGTTTGAGCGACCAGGGGTCGCGACGCAAAAGATCTGACCGTTACGCGTTACGTTACGCTGCGTTATGTTACATTGCTTCGTTATGTGCCTTGCTTTTGCCTCCTTAGTCTCTCTCTCGTTTACGAAGCAGCGATTCATAATAATAAATATGCTCATACCCGAATTTGAACCCGGGCCGCCCGCGTGCAATGCGAGCATTCTATCCACTGAACAACCGATGCTATATTGAAATTCTATGCAAAGCTGGTATTCGCAGTGCTAGTGATCTACTTGAATTTGTTCGGATAAATTTTTACTATTATTTCCATGATTTTTTTTTGGCGATTAAGGGGTCTAGCTACTTTTCGAAATACAGGGTGTTGAAATTTTGAAAACTTGAATGTTTTAATTCGATAACTTTAAAATGGATTGATAAATTGATTTGACATTTGGCAGGTAGTTTTTAAATGTAAAAGGGCATATTTTGAAAGAAATTGTAGTTTGTGTAACTAGTGTGGATATGATGGCCATATCGCACGAGGACAAAGATGAAGCACGACGCCGTAGGCGGAGTGCTCAATCGTTCAAGTGCGATATGGACAATCCACACGAGTCGAGCAGCATATTTTTTCTACGACCCACTTAGGAAAAAATCTAGAAAATAAAAATTTCTATAAACTGTAATATAACTTCGAATTAAAAATTTAACAATTCAATTTTATGTTTCCACTAATTTTGTGGTAAACGAATGTCCAATTTGTATAATGCTACGGTTTCCTTTTTTAAATATACGATGCTGTTATAAGTAGATGTTGCCAGTCGGACTCCCTCATGGAGGGTACCGTACCATTATCTATAATAATGAATATTCTGCTAAATATTTTAAACGTCTACCTGTTGTCGTTATTAATATCAAGCAGAATGATTATTTAAAAATGAAATTAACAATAAAAAAAATTTTTTGCGGGGAATCGAACCCGGGTCTACCGCGTGAGAGTCTGGTGTGCTTACTACTCAACCACCAAAGAATATGCAAATTATTTATCTATAACGTCAGATGTATTACATAACTTTTGCTTAAGAGGAACTAAAGTTCCTACCGTGTGTCCCGCGACACGTTCTACCTTTTTTGATTGATTTTTTTGGTATTGCAATATCAGCTGCGTCATTTATCTGTTTTATTAAATCGTTATATGTCGTTGGTGTGTCCTTGCTCTCCAGTATTGTAAAATATAAATTCCAATTGGCTTTCTTGAGTGCCCATATATTGTGTGTTGAATTTGTTTCGGAAGAAATTTTGTTAGTATATTCTATAGTTATATTGATTGGCAGGTGATTTGATCCATGGGGATCGTTAATAACTGTCCATGAGAAGTGTTGAACAATATCTTGGGTGCATATAGATAAGTCTATTGCTGATTTCCGACCAAGTGACATTAAAGTAGGAGATCAGTCATTTAGATGTACAAGATTATACTGTTCTATAGCTTGTGATAATATATTTCCGTAAATATCATCAAATTCGCAGCCCCACGATATATGATGGGCATTAAAGTCTCCTGCTATTAGGAAAGGCTTAGGTATGTTTTTAAGAAATACAATCCACTCTCGTAATTCTATCTTTGTTCTAGGAATAATATATAATTGCTTATTGTCCGGTAGTATTTTTATAGATATACATGAACATGTTATATTTATTGGTTTATAAATATTAATTTCGAAAAATATTAAATTATTTCTTATGAGAATGGCTACTCCTCCGTAACCATCGTCACGGTCTGATCTGACATGAACATGTTATATTTATTGATTTATAAATATTAATTTCGGAAAATATTAAATTATTTCTTATGAGAATGGCTACTCCTCCGTAACCATCGTCACGGTCTGATCTGACTATATTATATCCTTGAAAATTGTACCATTTATCTGGTTTAAATCATGTTTCTGATAGAAGTGCTAGAGTAATGTTGTTTTGAGATAAAAGAAACTCGAGGTTCTCCTTGTTAGCAACCGCTGAACGGCAATTCCATTGTAAAATATTTTTACTTATATTTATGTTTGCGAATTTAATGTTTTATCAGAAATACTAACATTTATTTGTTTACTAATTATTTGTTCTAAATCATTTTTTGTTACATTAAAGTTATTTGTTTCTCTAAGATTATTGATAATAATAGATACAAGTTCCAGCATGGCTCTCATCATACTGGAGTCTGCTCCTATACTGTGTAACAATAAATTTGTGGTACCTATTAAGATTTGATGTATACTTGGGGTTATTTAATATTTTTGTACTGGGACCTTCATTTCTAGGGGAAAAAAGCATTTCTTTATGTGCAATGATTGTGGGATCGGGACTGTTTGGTCTTTGTCTTTTGTTGCCCATAGTTAGGTTGCTGGTATTTTTATTTTATATTATTTGCTTAGTGAATGGATTATTATATTATATTATATTATATATATTGGGGTGAAGTTTGATTGGGTTGTTGAGGTAATAGGTTGATTTGCATTGGTATTTACGTGTGACGTATGGTTATTCAGATTTAAGTTTGCAGGCTTTGTTGTGTTTTTTGATAATACTTTTGAAATTTGCTTTGAAGCATCCTGATAACTTATATTTGTTGTTGACATCATTTTTTTGATAGCTTTTTGCCGTTTAAATTCTGGGCACAAGTTTAAATTTGTAGTTAAATGTTCTCCACCGCAGTTGAGACATTTTGGAGTGACTTCCGTCTTTTGGTATTCTTTTGAATTATGTTTTTCGCTACATTTGTTACATCTAGGTTGTGAGTTATACTGGTTACCCAAGTGTCCATACCGTAAACAATTGAAGCAAAGGAGAACTTTTCGAATGTAAGGCTCCACTTCTTTTAAAACTTTATTTATTGAGATGTATTTCGGCAATATTTGTGACTTAAAGCTAACTACACATGATTTGGTCGGTACATATTCAATTTTCCCGTTTTACTTTTCTATTTATTCTTTTTACATTAACTACTTCAAAATTACAATGCATATCATATTGTTTAATTTTAATTTTAATATATTCTTCGTTGAATTCTGTTGAAATATCTTGAATAACACCATGTCTAATAACTATGAATTTTGGAATGAATAATTCTAGTTTATTCTCTTGGAATATTTGGTCGTTTTTGTGACTAATAAGGTAAATAGCGTGTTTATAGTCTTTAGCCAAGGAGCTTGTTTCAGCACACCAATTGGTTTTAATATAAGATTATATTATGTTAATGTAATGTTATTGAAATAGTTTTTTATATATACATAATTCAGAACCTTAATATTAAGTATTAGTTAATCTTAGGTAACTCTTGGTATGATTGTTTTTTAGTTTTCTTCTAAGGTTGGTGGGGAAGAATTGGTCAATAGACCTATCACCTAATTGTTTGCCATCTTTTTCTGATAAAGTGTATTACAGAGTTGTTTTTTTGTTATATGGTGAACAATAAAGAATTTATTATTATTATTAATTTTTATTCTGATCCGGTTTCTACCGATTGAATCTATACTTGATATTTTATTATCTAATTCCGGATAATGGGTAAGGATAATATCGCCGATTTTCAATGCATTAAGCCTACCTTTAATATTTAATTCTTTATTCTCCACGTATACCTATATGATAATTAGATAATTAGAATTAAATATAAATACCTGTTTTTCTTTTGGTTTCTCTTGAGGAGCAGGTTTATAGGTATCTTTTTTATCTGTTAGTTGATTCGGTTTACTTACATTACTATAGCAAATTAGGTACAAAATAAAATTTGTTCAAGTCATAAGGAAACTAAAAATTAAGTATAGTTGTTTTTTTCTATGCAAATGCCATACCGGTGTTTCATTACTAATTTTTCATATTTCAGTTCAAAATATGTAGATTTCACCCAAATCACATAAATAAAATGTTATCTACTTTATTTACAGTTTTCTGCAAAGAAAATATCATTTAAGTAAAGCATTTTATCAATAGATGTCGGTAATATCTTAATACGATTATAACGTCTCACAATCTTTGAAAATCAAAGAATAAAGCGCGTTCACTAAGAAACAATAACTAGTTCCCTGGCTATATGCCACGAAGGACATTGAATTACTTCAAAGTTAAAGGGTGTTGGTATACCATCTGCAATATAGAACCTACCAATTGAGTTTGCATCCTATAAAAATATAAATTTCTATACGTTGGGTTTCACTTGAAGAAGCCACTCTTACAATTGTGAGGGAAGTCCTAATGATTCCAGACTACTCCAAAGTCAACAACACTAAAACTATTACAATGTGTAGCTTTCCAAATAACTATACCAGGTAGGGAAGACTGAAAGAATGGTGTAATTATAAAAAGGGTAGGTAGTTATTCCATGTAAAGGACGTTGCGACTCGCCCAGGGTAAGCTGCATGAAAGATATTGAAAGACAGGAAAGAACATATTGTTCAGTTGCCATCTCCTCAGGCAGCCTAGCTGCACTTAAGAAAGCTGATTTCATTGAGGTTAATTCCAACCTAGTAGGTATAGGATTGCCTTGAACGCACTGTGATACTGTTGCAAGTTCACGGTAGTATGGGTAGCAGGACATGATGGGCCTAATGGATGAAATGGCCAGACAATGCTAATTGACAATGAACATGGTCACAAAGAAATGGGTAACACAGAACTTTCTAGAATGATAGGTAACCTGAATAGAGACAGAAATAGGCGAAACAGTTTATTAGAGTACATTAATCGTCATCGTTTACGACAGTCCCAGTAAGCAAAGATAGGAAAGCTGAAAGTCGCAGTTAGTATATGTAAGTAAGCTAAAGGGATTGACAAATTCAAATTCTTTATTTATATCAGGGACATAACAATTTGTATATGGAAAGGAAATATCACAACACATTGTATCTATGTTCGCTGTTCTATACATGCTACTGGAATTTTTGCAATGTTTGATATAAGTCATTGCTCACATATTCAAAAAAGGTAATGTAAGGAAGTAATCAAAACGTGCACGCTAGGGTGTCTCAAGATTAAGAAAGGTGCATTTGCTAAAACTGTAGGAAAACCTAGCACAATCCACAGTACCAATAAAATTCTAAAATTAAATTACCTTTTTTGACGAATATAATTATACAAAGATTCTGAAAGTACTGAAAATAAATACCAAAAGTAATAATAATAACCTACAATGAGAGATTACTCTAAGTAGCCCAAAAAGCTGGAAGCCGTAATATCCTCGATAGCATAAGGCTCAATTTCAATCAGCATTTTCTTTACATATTTTTTAAATTTTGAGAATGAAGATATATTATTGGGAGCGAGTTGTAGAACTTCATACACATATAAAAACCACCTTTTTCAAACAGGGTAGTACTGTGTATTGGATAAGAAAAAATACCTCTGTTATGTGTATCATGCGGATGTTCTATAGTATTTTTATTTTTATAAACGTAAACTAAACACATGTATATAATCCAACAACTGTTAACAGATTTAAGCTTTTAAAATAACCTCTACATGATGTTCCTATTTTTAAATTAGCAAGAATCCTAATGGCTCTCTTTTGAACCCTAAAAACCTCTTGACTGTGTGATCCTCCCCTAAAAATGATTCCATAATACATTATTGAATAAAAATACCCAAAATACACAGTCCGCAGGGTTTCAGTGTCTACATATTTTTTTAATTGTTTCAAAGCAAAGCATGCTGAGCTTAGTTTATTACAAACTGATTTTACTTGTTCATTCCATCTTAGATTTTCGTCCATAACTACCCCTAAAAACTTTACCAAACTAACATACTGTATTTGTTGATCATTTAAATAAATATGGTCGGTATGATCTTCTTTATTTCTGCTGTGTCTAAAAAGAATGCAGTTGGTCTTCGACATATTTAGAATTAGTGAATTTTGTTGGTACCAATTTGACATAACAGTAAAGACATTACTGGTATCTGTTTGAAGTATGTTAAAGTCCTTTCTTGTTATCATAATGTTCGTATCATCTGCATAGCTTGTCAGTGTAGAAGACAAACCGTTTAATACACTTGACAAATCATTAATAAATAAAATAAACGGAATGGGACCCAGCACACTTCCCTGAGGAACTCCAACAGTAACTGTTTTCAAATCTGAGAAATAATCATTTCCATTAACAAACATACTTTTTGACATCTTCCTGTAAGGTAAGACTTAAACCAGTCATAACTACAACCTCTAAGTCCCATCTTGTAAAGTTTATTTAACAGTAATTCATGGTTAACACAGTCAAAAGCCTTTGACAGATCCAAAAAGAGACCGTGAGCTACAAAACCCATTATCTAAAAAGTGTAAAATTTTTTCAACGAAAGAAAAAAACTGCAATGGCAATCGACTTTCCTCTTTGAAAACCATGTTGCTTCCATAGAATAATACCATAAAAATAATACTTTATGTTGCTTCTTCTTCTTTCTTGAGGTATTGGGCTTAACCGACAGGTTAGCCACCCAGAAAACCATGTTGCGAACTCTTCTTCTTTTATATTTAAAAACGTGGTTAACTTGAAAATAGATACTAACTACATGAAAAAGCAAACCTACAGAAATGTTGCTCCTTTTTAGTCTAGTATCTAGTCTCCATGGGGCATGGGGAGTATTCATTCATATTTGTGACATAGTCATAAAATACTTCAATATTTTATGGACATAGTTCCGTGACTTTAAGTGTGTTCTTTTTGACTGAGATCTCAGCTCACTTCAGTGATATGAGATAAAGTGATGTGAGTAAGCACCAAAAAGAACGAACTACTCGCGATTTGCCGACGCATGCGTGAATAAGAGATATAAATTCGTATCATCATCCAATAATGTTATTGTATCCATAATGTTTCCTCTTATTTTTTCATTTAGTTTGTAACAAAAGAAAATTAGATTATGTGTGTTTATATGTAAACAAAATCAAATATTTCTTCATCCTCTCCACTTTATTTCCGACTCAAGTCCAACTGATACCCCCTTACATCACATTCAGCATCGGTGAATGGGGAGGAAAAATCTCAGCTCACTTCGAAGAATCAAAAAGGACGCGCACATTAACGATGTGAGTTGAGATTAACTGAGATCTCAGTAAAAAAGAACACACCTCCATGTTAGCTGCACC
>CAJUYI010000073.1:84702-98548 GCA_910591695.1 Galerucella pusilla
CCAAGACCAAGACCGAGACTGTTCGAGTCTTGGTCTTGCTTTGCTTATTCAGTCTTGGTCTTGGTCTTGCTCAAATATGTCTGGTCTCGGTCTTGGTCTTGGTTTTAGTCTTGGTCTTGCCATCATTTCTTAACGAACATCTTTCAAAACATTTTGTAAACATTTTATTTTTATGCAACAAACATTTTTAAACCTAAATTTACTACTTATCTTTGAATTAAAAAACGTTCATTAAGACATTATTTCTTATTGTTATTCAAAGATGGATTGTGAATAGATCGTCGTCGACAGCTTTGTCACAAATCGTCTTAAATACAGAAACTTTATCATGTACGTCGCGCATGGAGAACGAGACCGTGACCCATATCTTGTCTGACTGTGAGGCACTGCACTCGAGGAGACGGGCAATCTTCGGAGAGGCCAATGTGCCACCTGAAGTATATGGCACACATCCAATGGACCTATACCGTCTACTCGAAGGTACGGGGATAACTGGATGGATGGACTAAATATGGGAGTATGGGAGCAGAGTACAATAAGCCAATAGGCTGCAGTGCTCCCGGCATCTGAACGGCTCCCAAAATGGAAGAAAAAAAAAATGTACGTCGCGATATGAGCTTGTCACAACTTATCAAGAGAATGATTCTCTAGTTCAAAATATATTTATGAAAACTCTAGAACCTACCCTTCTCCAACGCATAAATTGACCTTTTAGCAAAAAAAAATCTTTGAGAAAAATGAAAATATTGAAATATAAGTAATTTTCCTTTGGATTTTAGCCATGTGTTAACCAGACATTGGGACAAAGACTATGTACTCTTCGAACATTTTTGTAGATCGTTTTTTTTAAACAGTGATTTCTTAGGTTTTTATGTATATCGTTAAAATCTAGTGAAGAAAACTGACAATTCGACATGCCAACTTATATTGTTCCAAGAAAAGCATATGTTGACGCTGTTAGAAATATTTTATCTCATATAGTTACTGTGAAAAAGAATTTTTGGTTCAGTCTTGTGTATTTAGTCTTGGTCTTGCATAGTCGGTCTTGGTATT
This sequence comes from Galerucella pusilla, assembly GCA_910591695.1. Taxonomy (NCBI): domain Eukaryota; kingdom Metazoa; phylum Arthropoda; class Insecta; order Coleoptera; family Chrysomelidae; genus Galerucella; species Galerucella pusilla. Next base: position 85,756 of record CAJUYI010000073.1, read on the forward strand.
AGTCTTGTTCATGTTGATTCTCTCTTGGTCTTGGTCTTGCGAGTCGAAGAATGGTTTTGGTCTCGATCTTGGTCTTGCTTTCTCGCAAGACCAAGACCAATTTTGCTCATCACTACTCGGGATTAAACGATCCGAATTGAACGATCGAAACGCCAAAAGTTGTATTTTTCCAAGTCCTTCAAGTGGGTTTTTTCAGATTTCAATTAAAATAAAAAACCGCACAGATATCTTGATTGTTACTAAGGTAAAATTTTAACCACTTTTTCAAACTAACATCTGAGTCAGTTAAACCGAAAAAATTGTTGATTAAATCATTGCATATGATAGCTAGTATGTGTAAAAACATTATTGTAAGTTTAAACAATTTTTTGTGGCATATGTCTTTATTCTAACAATGTCTATTTCTTATACCTAATGTTTATTAACAATTAGATTACTCAGCAACTAAATAAGATATCGAAACCGAGTTTGTTGCATTCAGTTTGTGAAAAAATAACGTATTATGAGACAAATAATGATTTACATTGCTTTATAAAATGCATTCGTATTTTGAGTCTGAAAAACAGCTGTTTTTTCAATTTTTTTCACTTATTCATCCTAGTGGCTGCAGGGATGGGAATTTTTACATTTTAAACCACGGAATTTTATAGCAAATTTTATGCTTTATAACTTTGTGTTCATACATATGCACGATAAATTCAATACTTTTCGAGTAAAATTAGAAAACATGTCGAAAAACAGGCCCATTTTTGGTTGTTTTGGCTATAAACTGTTATTGTGCAATTAGCACAGCCTAATCATTAACTATGATATTTTTAAGGGATTCCATGAAAAATCTCGCCTACTGTTTTCACATCCATATTTTGATAGTTTTTGGGCGAACCCGACTGGACTATGTGTCGACTACTGACCACTGTACTGTCATTCTCATTGGACTTTCCTGGACATGAGCCTGTCCAAATAAAATGTCAAATAAACATACTCCAAAAATCAATTTTACTCACATTTTTTTCAGAAATAAAATTGAAAGAAACCCCAAAAGTTGACGAAGAGTGCATAATTTGTCACATAGAATCTCCAGATGAGTTTTATATACATGTTGTCGATGCAATTACATCGATAGACACGTTCTCTGCAGATGTCAATAAGTATTGTCAACGTGTCGAGTTTGTTGATTATGCTTCGAAAGAAGAAACTATAGCTAAAATGGGAAGATTTTGTTTAGCACTTATAGATCAACACGATTGGTATCGTGTAGAAATTTTAAAAGTGAGTATAAGCAATTTGAATAATTTCTCTCCCAGGTATACTTACATACTTAGGATGGGGATTCACTAAGCTATGATGTCACTCAGGCAAGACAGGTTTAAGGTTCTTATTGTCTCCGATTATAAAAATATGCACACTGCTCTTCTTGATACTTGACATATATTTTCTTTTGTAGAATTATGAAAAAGAAGACATATTAGTGCGTTTAGTGGATTTTGGAAACAAGACATTGGTATCTTACAAAAATTTACTTAAACTAACCGAAGAATTGAGTTCCGTTCCTATGTTGGCCATTCGGTGCCATTTTCCTTGGGTAGGAGTATTTGATTATTGAGTGGATATAAATTAAGTTGTTGTCATCTATCACCTCTCAAAGTTATTATATTTTCTTGCTATAGAAATATTCTCCTTTATACAAGGTCGTCATTACAATTCATGTATATAAAAAAAAATAAAAAAACAAACATTTAACACCAACAATTCACAGTTGAAAGTTTTAACTTCTTCAAAATAGTCGTTAATATTGTATAGACACATATCCTTCAACATACTTTTTACTTTGGTTTTAAATATTATGGTAGGCAAGTTTTGAATTTCTTCAGAGAGTGCATTAAATAATCGAATACCTAGAGCCTGGTACTTGTTTATTCTTACTCTTGTTGGGACAATTTGATGTTTTCCCCAAGTATCATAATTATCTGTATATCTGCATGACTTGTGAAGAGATTTCTATTATTTTTCACATAATTTAAATATTCATTTACAATTAAGGAGAACAAACTCATAATTTGAAGCTGTTTAAATATCTCTTCACAAGGTTCATGATATTTTGCTTGTATAATGGAGCGTACAGCTGCTTTTTTTAAGACAAATACTCTTTGTAGCAAGCCGTGACTGGCATTGCCCCACACTAGAATACCATACAGAAGTTTAGAATGAAAAAGTCCATAATAAGCAGTCATTGCAGCTTCTGTGTTAACTATATTTGATATTCTACATAGGGCATATACAGTTCTAGCTAGCCCACCACGAAGGTTATCTATATGGGGGCTCCATGAAAGTCGTGTGTCTAGATGTATTCCCAAGAAAGTAATATCTTTTACCTACGACCCCCTCTGTAATCAGTCAATAACACACAGTCGGTATCAATGTATTGACGTTTATTACGCACTGTAAAAAAAACGCACAGCTGTAAAGGAAATCGCACGGCTTCCCTAGCAACATCTTAGCAACTGTCAATAGACGTCTCCATTTTATTCAAAATTTACCATTTGAAAACATTATAGCCTTTGATATAGATAGATATAGCCTTTGTAGTATTTCTGCCTTGTCGAAACCCGTGTTGTTTAGCAGAAAATAAATTAAATTGATTAAGGAACGTTACCAATTGTTTTGCTATTACACTTTCCAGTATTTCGCAATGTAGTTCTTGTGACAAATTTTTTAGTTCAAGTAATTCGATACCTTGTAATGCATTGTGTATATATATACTTACGCCAACATGGATATGTGTCTGTCTAACAAATGTGCTTACATTATTAAAGTTTGTCAGATTAAAACATGCCACCTGATTAGCATTGAGCCAATGTTCTGAAAAACAAACAATTTTTACATTATTGATGTTGTTTACTAGAATAATATATAATTATAACGTCTCACAGAGTGTTTGAAAATCAAAGAACAAAGACTTACTAACTTACTTATTGTATCAAATATTGTTGAATGTTATTTATTGTTGCTTCTTTTAGCTATACCCCCCCGAATCAACACGTTTGAATAAATTGACGACATGGCCTTCGGTAACCATCGAAACTCTAAATAGTCTTTGTGAATACTTCCATTTCAAAATAGTTTACGCCCATAGGGAAGAGTAAGTTACTATATTTTAATAAATTGAATCTCATTATCATTATTCAGATAAATTCTAGAAATTATTTGCAAAAATCGTTAAATCAAAATATGTGTGGATAACTGAGCTCCAGTGATATACAGATTGTTATTATACAATATGTCTCCCTAATAAGTTGGAATCATATAGAAAACTTTTTTATTATTAATTTTAGGAAAAAAATATCCAACTTTTTTTCGTAACATTCCTCGATATTGTTAAATTTAAAGGTACTTCACTCTTGAGTAAAACTCATATTGTTTCGACAAACCTCGTATACGACTGAAAAATTTGATATTTGATGACTGCATTATAGGTTTTAGATAATGCAGAACTTTTTATGAAGAATAACTTTTTTCCCTAAAATTAATAATAAATAAGTTTTCGATATGATTCCAACTCTTTTTTTGTTCGGGCTGAGAGGAGAAACTCATGTTCGAATGGGTCCTAACCAGTACCCAGACAGTGTTGGAGTCATCCCCAAGGGAATGCCTCCTAACCAAACCGACTCCCTACTCGGAATCACTACCCTAGCATATTTCAAGGCGGGCGGCGGTCCCTCACACACTCTCCGTGATCTACTCCCTTCTATCACTCCTGCCTCTCAAATGCCTTCTCTTTCCCAATCCTGCTCTCCATTAGATTCATTTGTAACACCCTCCATCCATCCTCTACATTTTTTCTTCCCGCGGTCTGCTTTCTCCTTCCTCGTATTTGCTCAGACTCATCCCCTATAAGGGGTCCAGAGGGTACCTCCCATGTTTTCCCTCTCCGTCTTCATCCACTCCCTTCCTTTCCATACGTACTACATTCTGTTTCCCCTGGCTTGTGTCCTCTTTCCCCACATACCCTATGAAGGAAGGCCTGCCAACAGTCTCTGGCCATGTGCTCCACGCTCTCACATAGCCAGCATTCCCTTATATTCACCACTCTCTTGGCATTACACCCCGCTACCTGCAGCTCCTTCACTCCACAACCAAAGCATCTGCCTCCCCTCTACAACTTACCCTATTCCAGTCCAACTTAATCTTCCGTTTTCCTAGTAAAGCTTCCGCTTTCTCCCATTCCACCCTCACCGCCGCCATTTTCATCCCGTTCCTCTCCCTCACCACTGTCATCACCCTTGTCCCTTCCCCAATCCATTCCTCTATTTTCTTTCTCACCACTTCATATTCAATCCACGGGTCTATCCCCGTTATCTTAATGGTTTTTGTTCCCCTTCCCGCTTCCAGCGCACCCTAGCTCCTGTTACCCTTTCCACCTCCTTGAGATATCCCCTCACCTCAACCCCCTTCTTTGCCTCTATAACCACCTCCCTGTTCCTTGAGACTGTAAGTCTATCCACCCACTTTCCTTCCATCTCCCTCAAATCCTTCTTAATCCTTTCTATCCCCTCCTGATTGACTTCTCCAATATCCTTCAGGATTACCGCTTCATTCCTGACCCCTTTTCCTTTTCCATATCTGTCTATGATTCCAACTTGGGGGGACATATTGTACATATACTGCAAAGAGAATGTTTTTTTTTTAGAAATAATTCGGTTGCTATTGATTTGAGCTCGAAAGACATATATCAGGACACCATAGGACAACTGCTGATAGACAAAGGCTTTGCCGTTCAGATAGTAGATGATTGTAAGTATTATTTTGTGTATACTTTTCTACTTCATAACTGACTGACTAAAAGTATTCTATTTATACACTGTGTCTACTTAAGTTGGATACATATGGAAAACTTCTCTTGTTAAAACCGAGGGGTAAACCGCCGGCAAAAATCTTGTACACCTACCTCCACCATTGAAAAAACTTCCACATACTTTTTTTGTAAGTTAGTTGACAATGTTAGAACCCATACAACATTTTTGAAATGCAACACTCTTCCATAACGAGCACATAAATCGTCTCCGTTACTTAGTTGGCAAATATTTCTAATAATTTATAATATATATATATATATATATTATCAAAAACCCAATTACCATAGTATATGGTGTAGGGTATACTTTTACAATTATACTTATTCCAACTAGGTACATCGCATTATGCTTAAGACATATATATCCCCATATAGAATTTTATTCATGTACAAATTTAGCCCATTGTTTTTTATCCCTTGCCATTGTTTTTGCTTCTGTCCATGTTTTACCTTTTTCTTGCAGTATGCCTACCATAACACCATCCCATGTTTGTTTTGGTCTTCCCTTTTTCGTTCTTTTTTGTATTTTTGATTGCCATACTTTTTTAACTGGTCTTGTATCGTTCATTCTTTGTAAATGTCCCCACCAGCTTAATTGTCTCTTTTCAATAAATTTAAGTGTTGATTTGTAACTTAAAACTGCCCCAGGCTAGAGCACTCCACCTCAGGGAGTGGAATTCGGCACCAATTAAACTATTTTATACACTATCACTGGGATGGGGTGTACAATTAATATTAAATTGGACGCCACCAGCTTTTTAATCGAACGAAGCAATTAAAACAAGAAACAAAAGGTGGAAAGCTGGAAACACCTTGTGAAAAATTAAAGTTACGTTACAAAAAAATAAAATGAATCTACTTATTCCCGAACACGTTTATCCAATTCAATAATTATTGAATAATCAATACAAAGAATGGAATAATTATTTATTGAATTATTTGAAACAACATAAATTGAGTATTTCAAAAAAACCAAACGAAGAGAATATTAATTGTTATTAGCACGCCAAATCCAAATCTTACACACGCAATAGATAAGACGAAGGAACTTATCTTAAAGGGCTGAGGATGTTTGCAGCTCTTAGCGCGATGGCGGCAGTGGCAGTGATTTCTTCTCTCGCACGGATCGGGAACAAAGGTGGCTTCGGAGGTGAAACTTGCCTTAAAGTTGCCTTAAAAATATAACTTGCCTTAAAGTTGCCTTAAAAATATAACTTGCCTAAAACTTGCCGGCTGCAGAGCAACCAGACAATAGAAATTGTTCACCAAAATTAAAAATAAAATATAATTACTGTTGCCTTCTGTGGCAGATAGAGGAAAAGAAAGAGTCCACTCGAAAAATAGAAATTTCGAACATCGACAGACATAAATGGAAGGGGAATTTGATAAAATGTTTTATTTCGGAGTGGCTAATGCGACAATGAAACGGCATGATTAGAAATTTAGTAGAAATATGGGAGGAAGTGACTAATGAGCCAAAAAATTCACTAAATGAAATAGTTTTTTAGACGTTTTTTTTTAAATTAATAATTAATAATAATTTAATAATTAATTAAACGGTTTTTAGCTATTTGCTGAGTTGGTGTGTTTAATCAATATTAAGGTTTGTTGATTTTTTTTTTCTAATCAGGTTTTTCAGGTACTCAATTTTGACTACTCCCCGTAACTTCTGGTTTTCATTCTTCTATTTTTAGGTACATGTTCACTTGTCAATTATTATAGTTTAACTTTTTTGGGTTCACCTTTTTTTTTTCTGTGTATTTAAGTTAGATTTTGTGTATAAGTTTTGAAGATCACTTTATTAGTTGGTTGTTTGATTATTTTTTTCACAGCTTTTCAATAGCTTGAATTTTTTTTAAATAAAAACTTGGAATTTTTTTATATCTCCAAGCTTTGATATAAATTTGTCTTTAATTATTTTTTATTTCCAATAATTTGTTAAATTTTTTTGAGTTTATCATCATATTTTTCATACTAATTGATTTTTAAAATAAAACAAAGATGCAGGCAAATCATTTAAAAGTACATGAACTTTCTTATGAAATTAAAATTAGATCTGTTACTGTACCTGATACAGTTGACGAAAAACGCAAAGTTCTTACTGGTTTATTAGCTCGTGAGAAAGCAAACCGTAGTTTTTCATTGCCGGTAAATACTTATTCGTTTCAGGAAGATCATTTTGAAATTCGTAGTACTATTCAGGATTTGACTGATGTCATTAACAATTTCAGTGGTAATAAACGCGAACCCGTGTTTCAAAGAATAAATTCACGATTAATACATTATTTAACCAATAGAATAAATAGAATGAATATTGATTCCGATGATGAGGAACAAATAAAAAATTCTTTAGATAGGGAAGTACTTGTACTTGAAGCTGATTTAGATACAAAGACAACTCCAATTATTTCTGTAGATAGTATAGAGTCACATGGTAATCATGAACCTCTTGCATCATCATCATCTTTATCTTCTCCCACAGTACCGCATTCTCGTCATGATCCAGTGTATAAATGGAATCTTTCTTTCTCTGGAAAGAATGAATCACTCCATCTCTTTTTAGAAAAAGTCGAATTACTTAGAGTATCACGAGGTATCTCTGATAATGAATTATTTCTACAGTCTTGTGAGTTATTCCGAGGCAGCGCTTTCACTTGGTATCTCAATAATCGTGTAAAATTTAGTTCTTGGTCTGATATTGTTGCAAAACTGAAAGCAGATTTTCTTCCATATAGCTATGAAACAGATTTAGAATTGGAAATTTTAAATCGAACCATGGGTGCAAATGAGCCCGTTACTGTTTATATTTCTTCTATGGTAGGTCTTTTCAATCGTCTAACGAATGTTGTGGATGAGCAGTCCCGTATTGCAAAGATTCGTAGGAATCTTTTACCTTTTTTTGTCTCTGCATTAGCATTGCATTCTCCTAATACTGTTGATGAATTAACTGAGTTTTGTAAAAGAATTGAAGAATCTAGAGTTTGGTCTGATCGTTATCGACCACAATCTACAAATAATTCTCGTTTACTAGAACCTGATCTAGCATGTCTTTATGTTTCACATACATATTCGTCGAACAGAAAATCTTCTGTTAACGTTTCTGCTTTAACTTCTTCCGTGTGTTGGAATTGTGGCAGATCTGGTCATAGTTTTACGAAATGTCGCTCTCCTAAGTCAATCTTTTGTTATGGTTGTGGTGCTAAAAACACTACAAAGCCCAAATGTCGTTCTTGTATTCCAAAAAACGAGGTTCGGACTGGTCCTGTAAATCTGACAACAGATTCCAGTCATGTGCAAATTACTTCAGAAGTAAAGTCAGAAAATCTAAACCAACAACCATTAACAAGTCGAAATTAATTTCATGTTTTTCACCTACTGCTACCGAATGGCAAGCTTATCTTAGTTTTGTCAAGGATTTTTTATCATCTGTTACTTCTTGTAGTTCTGAAAATCTTGACAAACAATTATGTTCACGTACCGTTTCACTTGTCAATTCTGTACAGGATGTTGAAATATTCAAGGAAAAACAAAATAGTTCTAATTTACCTGTTTTATCTGTCTTAAATAATGTATGTAAAAATAATGTCAATTCTATTTCTACCGATATTTGTCCTTTGTTTGTTAAGAAACCAAATGATAATCGTCCTTATATGATTGTCAAAATTTTAGATACTGATGTTATAGCTATGGTTGATACTGGAAGCAATTCTAGTGTTATTGGGAACCAAGGGTTTTCACTTATTAATTCTCTTCATGTACCTATCGAATATGATGCTTCAATAAGTATCACCACTGCTGATGGTGCTCCACAGCAACTTATGGGTTTTATTACTGTTCCCGTTACCGTGAATAATGTTACGAAAACAATTAAAATTTCAATTATACCTTCTATCAATCATTCTCTTATTTTGGGTATGGATTTTTTGAGTCTATGTAAGGTAGACATCAATTGTCATAATTTGTCGTATTCTCTTTTGTCCTCTACTTGTGTCATTAACACAATTCAATCCGTTTCTAGTCTAACTTCTTTTGAAAAAGATGAACTAGACAAGATTATCAATTTGTTTGCTACACTTGCCCCTTCTGACCGTATTGGTCGAACTAATTTTATAGAGCACAACATCGACACTGGTAATGCAAAGCCAATTGTACAGCGTCAATATCCCTTGTCTCCGGCAATGCAAAAACTTCTTGTGAAAGAAGTGGAAGAAATGCTAAATCTCAAAGTCATTCAACCTTCGAATTCCCCTTGGTGTTCACCTCTCTGGATTGTCCCTAAGAAGTCCGGAGAATGTCGTGTATGTTTTGATGGTCGGAAATTAAATAAAGTTACTGTTTCAGATTCATATCCAATGGCGCAAGTCGATATTATTCTTAGTAAACTACGAGACGCAAAATTTCTGACGTCTATTGATTTAAAAAAGGCTTTTCTACAAATACCTTTGTCTGAATCTTCTCGCCCGAAAACAGCTTTCGCTGTATACGGTGTAGGACTTTTTGAATTCGTTACTACTCCTTATGGTTTAATCAACGCTCCCAAAACCATGGCTCGTCTAATGGATATAGATCCTTCTCTTCGACCGTATTGTTTTTGTTATTTAGATGACATTATCATAGCTACCCCTACTTTCGAGTTACATATGGAAACTCTTAACAAATTGTATCTTAGGCTAAAAACAGCCAATCTTACTGTCAATCTTGAAAAATGTGAATTTTGTCGTGATTCCCTTAAATTTTTAGGTTTTGTTGTTGATAAAAATGATAAAAATGGTTTACGTACAGATGACGAGAAAGTCTCTGCTATTTTAAATTATTCCACCCCAAAAAATACAACAGAGATTAAACGTCTTATAGGTCTTATTGGTTGGTATCGTCGTTTTATTAAAGATTTTTCTACTATTTGTTCCCCAATCACTGATCTTCTTCATGGCAGAAAGAAAGGTCAATCCATTTCTTGGACTACCGAAGCTGATAATGCTTTTATTGAAATTAAGAAACGTCTCACTTCTAGTCCTATTCTTGCAAGCCCTGATTTTTCTAAACCTTTTATCATACAAACTGATGCTAGTGAAACTGGTCTTGGAGCAATCCTTTATCAAGATTGCGATGGTATTGAACATCCAATAGCTTATGCAAGTCGTACTTTAAATAAAACTGAAAGAAAATATAGCACAACAGAAAAAGAACTTTTAGGAGTAATTTTTGGTGTTGAAAAGTTCCGAGGTTATGTTGAAGGTACCCATTTTACCCTTGAAACAAATCACTCATCGCTGCAATATCTATCGAAACTTTCGAATCCCTCAGGTCGCTTAGCTCGTCTTTCTCTTAGGCTTTCTCAGTTTGATTTTGAAATTAAACACAGAAAAGGAGTCACTATGGTGGTCAGTGATGCTTTATCGCGTTCTATCTCAGAAATTTCCATTATTGACGTAAATTCTTTCAAGCAAGATGCTTGGTACACTTCTATGATTCAGAAGGTCACTAAAAACCCTGATTTATATCCCACGTTTAAGGTTGACAATAATGTTTTATACAAACATGTTTTTTCGTCCAATCCAATTTCTAGTAATTTATCTAATTGGAAAATTGTTGTTCCTACCCCTAATAGAGTTGACATTTTGAAATTATTTCATGATAATGATTTGAGTGCCCATTTAGTCATATTTAAACCTTTTTATCGTATTTCCGAACTTTACTATTGGCCAAAACTTAGAAGTTCTGTATCTCGCTACATTAATAAATGTTCAGTTTGTGGTTCATGTAAAACCCAAAACTTACCTAAAGCTGGTATTATGGGTCAATATAAAGATATAAATTTTCCATGGCAATGGATTTCTGCTGATTTGATAGGTCCTTATCCCAAATCAAAATCTGGTAACAGATTTGTCTTAGTAATAACCGATTGGTTCACCAAATTTTGTCTCGTTCATCCAATGCAGCACGCAACTGCTAAGGGTATTGTAAAATTTATAGAAAACCAAGTTTTTCTTGTTTTTGGTGTTCCATAAATTTTTTCTGTTGACAATGGTACTGTTTTTACGTCCTTTCTTTTTAAGAATTTAATGTCGCAATATAAGGTGCAAAAAATATTCTATAACGCTCGTTATCATCCCCAAGCAAATCACACAGAACGAACTAACAAAACAATTGTTACAGCTTTGAGGTGTTATATTCATGAAAATTCGTCTCGTAACAACTGGGATAATTCGCTTCACAGAGTTGCACAAGCAATCAGAACCGCGAAACATGACGTTACGGGTTACTCCCCAGCTTTTCTAAATTTTGCTCGAAACGTTCCGTTAAGTGGAGATTTTTATGGTGCAATTTCCGAAAACGCGAATAACATAATTAACACTGGAGATAAATTGCAATTGATTAACGATGTTCAAACTCTTCCTAAACTTTTTGTAGATATTCGGAAAAAGTTAAAAAACGCATACGAGAAAAATGCAAAACATTACAATTTAAGAAAGAGAGATTTACAATTTCATGTAGGTGACAGGTTATGGAAAAGAATTATGTTCTTTCGTCTAAATCTAATAATTTTGCAGCTAAATTGGCTCCTAAATATATACCCTGTGTTGTCAACAAAGTTATTTCTAAATTAGTTTATAATTTAAAAGATCTATCTGGTAATGACTTAGGTAACTGGCATGTTACAGATTTGAAGAACCAATTTATTGATGTAGATGAAAATCTTCCTGATGATGAGCCTTCTGCTCAAATTTCTGAAAATTTAGATGTATGTAATGTAAAGTCTTCTCTTTTTTTCGTATTTCTTATTTTATATTTCTTTGTGACTCCTTTAACTCGCCTAAGATACTTCATCTGAACTGCTTGTATTCGACTCTTTTGTCTCTTTGTTAATACCCAGGATTCACATCCGAATTTTAATATTGGCCGGTAAATTGTTTTGAATACATTTAACTTCGTTTTCTTGGAAATTTCTTTTTTATTTATAAATGTCGAATTCATCCTGTGATACAGTTTCATCGTTTTTTGTACTCTATTGGTAATTTCGACTTCCTGCGTTCCATTTTCTTCTTTTTCTACTCCCAAGTATTTATATCTTCTAATTTGCTCAATTTTTATTCCATCTAACTGTATATTTAAATGTTTTTGTTTCGGTCCTATAACCATAACTTTGGTTTTACTTTGGTTAACTGTCATTCCAAATTCTTCAGATAACGTGCTCCATATTTCCATATTCTTTTGTAAATCCTTCTCTTTCCCTGCTATAATTATTAAATCATCTACAAAAGCTGCTTCTGATATATCCACTCTACCTAAATATCTGTATCCAACGTGTAGTTTTGCCATTTTGCTTGACGATTTTTTAATTATTTCATCAATACAAATTGTAAATAATGATGGACTTAATCCCCCTCCTTGCCTTAATCCTTCTTGTGTTGAAAATGGTTCTGATGTTTTATTTTTGTATATTACACAATTTCTATTATTTTTGTAAATGTTTTTGATTATGTCTATTATTTTCTTGTTTACTCCCCTTCCTTCTAGTACTTTCCATAACTTTTCCCTTGGTACCTTGTCAAAAGCTTTTTCCATGTCTATGAATCCTATATATACCTCTTTATCTAACAAACATTCATAATTTCTTAAAACACTCAATAGCATTGGTTTTTATGATATTTTACCTGTTGTACGGGTAACTTTAACAAACTGTATCTCGAAAATTAAAGCTCCAACGACCCATGTCGACAGGAAATTTTACGCCAATTTTCTATTTTCTACACGATCTTTCAGTTTGTAACACCTATTCATTAACACCCTGTATAATGACCTATTCAATAATTCTAAATTTGTTATTTCCATCGCCTTTCGTCTAATTTCTGTATCAAACTTTCACTTATTTCCACCACACTCCCACATACTTCCACGTACTTCCATATACCTCCACATACTTCCACCAAACTTCCACAT
>CAJUYI010000073.1:98558-117360 GCA_910591695.1 Galerucella pusilla
TCCACATACTTCCACCAAACTTCCACTACACTTCCACATACTTCTACAGCGATGTACACCTACTTCCACTTGCGGTTTACCCCTCGTTAAAACAAAATGATTTGATGACCATATGGAAAATTTTTATTAGGAAAATAGTTTCCATTGTTTATTTACAATAAAAAATTATTGATATTTTCTCTGAGATGACATTGAAGGTTTAAGTGCATTACATTTAACAATTTATAAATTATCAATAGATGTCGAATAGAAAATATAGTATTCTCTAGCTTTACAAAGTTATGAAAACATTTTTTCAAATCAGTAACCGTTCTACTACTTCACGGGCTATATGCCACGACGGACATTGAATTACATTTCTTAGTCAAACGGAGTGGGCATGTCATAACGAATGTGGTTTGCAATTAGGAGGGACAAAATAACTTGCGCCTCATCAGTACAAGGTATATGTTCTCCGTCCGATAGCTCTAAGAGCCCAACCCCGGACTAAATTTTATTTATTTGTAAGATCGTAAAATAAAATGTGGCCCTTCTCAATTTACTCTCCACGTGCTTTTGTTTACTTCGAGCATAACTTAGATGCATAAAGGCATTCTGATTTTAGTATCTTTAGATAGTGATTTTTATTCTACCTAAATTTTGTTTGTTGTTGTTGAGTTAATATGGTTTTACACGGGTCTTTGCACTTCATTGGTTCGCTTCTACTTACTTTGACTCAAATATCACTTGAGAAAATTCTTTTATTCACAACATATATGTAATACTGTCATTACTAACGTCATTGAAGGTTGGAAAGTGTCATATTACACACCTTTACTTCCGCTCTCTAAAATAATGTGATCGTTACCTAATATTATCTATTTTAGATGAATATTTTTTATATTTAAAATTCTTCATCGGAGGACATTTTTCTTGATTCATTATTCGCCAACTTAATATCCATCAGACTTTATCTGACATTTATTTATATTGGTGACAGTAGTTGTCAAATAATGTAATATTTTAGGTGTGTCCAGAACGAAACAAAGATTTATTAATTTTGATCGGGATATGATGGTTGTAAATAAAATAGTACATAAACCACGGTAGGTTTCATTCCTGTCTCGAGATAATAGCTAACTAATCTCTCGACAGTAATGAAACACTTCCCATCTCCATGTGTAATATACCCATACAGGCAATCACCTCCCGGCATGATTTAGAAACGCCATGTATAACAGATGTACATTTAGTAAATGCACAGTGATCAACTCTTCACGGATGATTTTTTTCCTGTTGCAGGTAGGATGGCTACATAATGGAATGTCTTTTATGAAGTAAACGTGTCTTAGAGAACGAACTTATTTTAAGGAGAAATACATCAAAGCATGACCCACGATATTATCAACTGCTCATTTTCTATTTTATTATAATTTGACCTAAAATAATATTTATTTTTAATAGTTTAAATACAAAAAATAGAATATTGGAAATTAATTATGTTTCAATTAATATAATAGGTTGGGAAAGGATCTAAACACATTTTATTGGTAGAATAACAATTCTACAGTGTGTATAAACAAAAAGTTTATTCTACAATTCACAAAAAAATTATTCTACATGACTCGTAGATCCCTAATCGAGTACATTTTTAGAAAATTGTCTGGAATACAAAAAATTTTTTGGACGGAGAAAAAAATACAATGTTTATTGAAATTATGATTAAATAGCAAAAAAAAACGCACACTATATTTATTGATATAGTCAAATGCAGTCTTATCATACGGATCATACGAATGAACAAAAACATACTCACCGTTTTTGTTTTCTTTTATTGCGTTCAATCATTACTTCCAAATCAAATCCGTAAGATGAATAAGACAGACTTAATATGCAATTTTGACGGGTGACAAAAGGATAATATGTATTTAGTTTTCAGCGATTCTAAAAAGTCTTTCACCAGCGAAGTTTTTATTTAAATGTCAGTTATATTACTGACAATTCAAAGTGACAATATGAATAATGAGAAGCAATTATCCGGTAATTTGAATCTTCAAGCAAAAAAAATGGTACACTTAATCTGATAGATTATTTCGAGAATGAAAGAAAAGGTGGAAATTCGTCAACCAGTGTGCAGGAAACATCAACCATCATTATTTTCTCACATTTTGGTAACCTCTGTGTCTTTTGATTTGATACATATGGTTAGGTTAGGTTGAACCCGCACGATAAGAGCGCTTTTGACTATATTGGCAGATTAAAAGCTATTTTGATAAGCAAATAAATAATAATGAAGAAAATTAGAAAAAACCTACTAAATTACTAACATACGTATAAAAAAGGAAATGTATAAATGATTATTTAAAATGATTTGAATACTAACAAAAAAAAACTGGCCAATTGATCTCAGATCAAGGTCATTATGTGAAACACACACACAGTTGTACATGGAGTTTCTTTGGCCTTCAAGGTTTCCAGACATCACTCATCTACACTTCTTTTTGTGGGACTACTTAAAAGAAAAGGTGTACCTTAAGAGGCAATTTCAAGATATTGACCATCTTGAAAAATCATAAAAGAAACATGTGTGAAGTTGTAACTCCCAATGTAATAAAAGCATTTTATTTTAGAACAATTTTATGTTTAGAAAGGAGGGTGGATATGTTGAATCTCAGTAGTATTACATGTTCCGTATTAAAATGAATTGGTTCAGTATTATTTAGGGTTGATAAATTGGTATTATAAAGAAGGTTTTATGAACATAATATGTCTAACAATTTCTGAATTTTTATATGGAATATCAATAATGTACAATTGTGCATTGCTATAGTCAAAAGCGGGTTAAAAGGTCACTAACCATATGTATCAAATCAGAAGACACAGAGGTTACCAAAATATGAGATTACAAATATACCCAGAGAAAATAATGATGGTTGATGTTTCCTGCACACTGGTTGACGAATTTCCACTTTTTCTTTCATTCTCGAAATAATCTACCAGATTAAGTAGATACCATTTTTTTTCGCTTGAGGATGCAAAATACCGGAAAATTGCTTCTTATTACTCATATTGTCACTTTGAATTGTCAAAGTGACATAACTGACATTTAAATAAAAACTTCGCTGGTGAAAGACTTTTTAGAATCGCTGAAAACTAAATACATATCCTCTTTTTCTCCCTTTAAAATTGCATAAGTCTGTCTTATTCAACTTACAGATTTTATTTGGAAGTTATGATTAAACGCAATAAAAGAAAACAAAAACGGTGAGTAGGTAAGTCTTTGTTGAATCGTATGACCCGCATGATAAGAGTGCATTTGACTACACTGAAGCAGTGCTTAACTATTAGTTAACTTAACAATAACCCAAGCGGTTATTGACAGTCACAATTCCAATGAACATTGTATTTTTTTCTGTCCAAATACTTTTTGTTTTCCCTACACTCAAACGAATCAAGGTATAATGAAAGCTCACAATTTGTACAGAAATTTCAGGTATATTTATAAAAGGAAATTCAAACTAATCAATCATTTCGGAAAAATGTAAGTAAATAAATTAAAAATGGGAAAATGATTTAACATATATTTGGTCATTACGTAGATTACCGGTACATTTATTTTTATTCATGTCAAGAATTCGCATTTTTGGTTTCACTTTCTAAATGTACATTTTTAAAATAGAAAGAATGTTTTTGTGACAATAAATTATGCCAGCAGTTAGGTCCTGAATTTTTTGTCATTTGTGTTTTAATATTTTGTTCAGATTTCATTTACGCCCGATGTAAACAAAAGCACGTAGATATTTAAATTGCAAATAAAAAAAATATTACAAGTAACTGAAGACCATATGTACCTATATTAAAAAACTCTTAGCCTACTATAAAACCAAACAAAATTTCAATGTCAAAATATTTCATTACTCAACATATTATTCTCCTCTTAATTGGATACATTTATTACAGCGAACCTGCAACGTCTCAAGACCTTTCAAAAATGTTTCTTTTCGCTCTGCAAACCAGACCTCCACAGCTGTTATTACCTCCTCTTTGGAAGAAAATTTACGACCTTTTAAACTTTTTTTCAGTTGAGGAAAGAGATGATAGTCGGACGGAGCCAAATCTGGTGAATAAGGGGGTGTTCTAGTAATTCAAACCCTAAATCACGAATTTTTTTGCATGGCAACATGAGATTTGTGTGCAGCAAAAACAAAACACCTTTGGATAGCTTTCCGCGTCTGGTCTCTTTAATTTTTCCCGTAGAGTGATCAGTAATTTCGAATAGTAATCTCCGGTTATTGTTCTACCCTTATCCAAAAAATCAACCATGATTATTCCATGGCAATCCCAAAAAACTGAAGCAAGAACTTTTCCAGCAGATTTTTGGACACGAAACTTCTTAGGCCTTTGAGAGGACGAAAGACATTGATCACCAAGGGTATTAAGCATATCTTCGTAAATCTGCTTACCTCTTAACCCTTTTAAATACAGGTACTTGATGCGATGGCTCGATACTCCAATTTTTCGATTTTCACAATTTCGGTGGACATCATTTTTCTTTTAATTTATTGCGTAGCCTCTGGTTTACTTTTTTGACGTCCAGCTTCACACTGACACTTCTAATGAGTTATTATTGTTCGTTGCTATTTTGTTTATGCATGGAACTGGTCTAGGCTCACTAAATATCAATGCATCCTCCTATATCAAACTATTTAAACAAAATTTTTATTGAAGAGTGAATTTTGCGCGATAAGATCCCAATACCTTCATCAACCACGTGTAGTTGCCGACTAACTCGGACTAGACCCGTAGGCTAAAAAGCATGTGCTTCACTCACTTCGAAAAGAAGAAGTGTCATGACAAAAATAGTGCAAATAAGTGTTTGTTTGCAGGTCGTCTAGACAAAATTAAAAATTGCGTGTATAATGTAACTAATGTTAATGTGATGACCTTGAATTGTATTACAAATTTTATGCAGGTTAATTTTAATCCACTATATTAATTTGAATTACATTTGAAAAGCATTATTTCACAATATTCGAATTTATAATAGTTATTTACGTAACTAGTTATGAAAAGAGCGATATTGTTGAACAAGCGTAATATTTGCCAAAACGAGCGCTAGCGAGTTCTGCAAATTACGCGAGTTGAACAATGTGGCTCTCTTCATAACGTGTTTACGTACAACGTTTTATCTAATTCCGCGCTTTTATAATATTTCATAAAATCTTCAATTACAATGGTAATATTAAAGTGGATTCATATGGTGTTAAAAGTATTGTTACTATGAAGTATTCACCCAGAAAATTGACTTACTTTAAATAACTGTGTCCTTAATAATGTTTTTCTCAATGTTTATAAATCTTAAAATACTATTGAATTAAAATTATGGGGTAATTGTCAGTTTAAATAATGAAATAATTGTCAGTTTTGACAGTAACTACCTAATTAATAAATTATTCTTCAAAGCTCATGTAGTATCTCTACTATGTTGAAACTTAAACAATTACGTAAAGTTTTTACATAACTACTTTTCATAACTGATATATGAAGGTTATGAAAAATGTGACGTTACCTAACGTCAAGGAGTGACTTAAAGTGTCACATTTTATAGCGAAATTAGATAAAACAATTTTATACACGCCATTGGGCGGCTTTTTCCTTCAAAGGGATTAAAAATATGGGTCATCACATTAACAATAGTTACACTATACACGTGATAGAAATTTGAGGAAAACGAGCATTTACTGGTTTTAAACTAGCATTAGGGATATCAATAACTTCAGTACGTTGGTTGGACCATCAGACGTACTGTAGCTACGTGATAAAGCAGGAACTAGATGAATCTATCGAGCTATCACTTTGATGTTATGATTTTTGTACTGAGTGGGTTTTATAAATTTCAGATGAAGAAAACAATGATGAATTAGAGAGGTTTTTAGAGGATATTGACGATGTAGAAGTTGACAATATAAACGAAGCGTTATTAGGTTACGACCCGAGAGATGAGGCTAGAATTTGTAGATTCACAAAACCGGATGGTACCTGTTATAAGGGAAAACATTGTAAACTAGAACACATTGCGTTACCCAAAGGTGAAAAATAATTTTTATTCTCAATATTTTCAATCATTAACGAACAAACTTGTTTTAGATGGTTTTACAACCGACCAAGAAGCAGTTTTTTCAGAAGCTATGTATCCATTAATTTTACCTCCGATCAATACAACCGTCAAGATTCTTATTACTGGTTATATAGATGCTTGTAAATTCTTCGGACAAATTATAGAAAATCCTCATAACCAAGGAAGTAAGTAATTCAGCCTTCTTGTTTGTGTCTAAGATTATATTTTAATGTTTTAATCCAAATAGATTCAAAAACTTGCATAGTTATAGTTTTTTTCACAATCTAAGAGACTGACTTGACATGACTTATACTTGAGTTGCAATGAAACCATAAAACTTTTCGGATTTATAGTGCAGAGTCTCACTATTGAAAAAGAAACAGTACTAATTATTTATAGCTTTACAGCGAACGGCCCAAGCAAAGCTCTCTGGTTTACAGAGACAGGCTTGTCTGGCAATCACTGGTGCTATCAGCTCCACACCGTCAGCAGCCATGGAAATCCTTCTGGACCTACCTTCTCTCCATATATTTTTGGAAAGAGAAGTTAGATGGACAACATAGAGAATTGCGCATATTTCTAAATGCACAAATCAGGCTTAAACAGAACGAAGCAGAATGCTAGTGGACACTGAAAGTCACAGTATTCTGGGAATGACCTGTGACATAATGCCTCCAACAGTAAACTACGACCTGCCTTATACCTTCCTAATTCCAAATAGAGATGAATGGGTCCTTCGTAAGGAAGAACTATTAAGATAAGACAGCTGCTGGTACACAGACGGCTCTAAAACACCCTCAGTCTCTGGTGCAGGTGTATACAGGCGCAGACCTAGGACAGAAATTTCAACCTCACTAGGATCCTATGCAACCGTATTTCAGGCGGAAATTTAAGCCATTGTTTAATGTGTGGAGAGATTGGAGCAGGCCAATTTCATACATAGAACAATACATATTTTTCCTACGACCATATAGGAAATTAACATATATCGCACTCTCTACTCTGGCGTAAAGTTTCTCATATCATCATAGTGACGCGAACCGTGCGCTATGATATCACCCTAGTGTGATATCATATCGCACGGTTCGCAAGAATTCGATTAACGTGGTTTTCTTATTCAAATTTACCTATGTAATAACTACAAATATAGCACAAAACACAAAATCTGTTCAAAAATTATTAAGATTCGCCAAATTTTGTGATAAAAAAATCAACTAGGTACGGCCGGAAATCGAATCGCGGTCTACTCCAGCATTCTCCGAATTGTCATGACGCGGATAGCTGTCAAATGTTCTTATTTTGGGTATATCTATAGTATAGCTGTAGGAATTTAAAAAAATCAAATTATAAAGAATTAAAATGTCTTCTGCGGTATTTTGAAAATATTTTACACTACAAACTGATTTTTTTTAAATAATCATATGCTGTAGGTAGGTACAGTTATTGATGTTTTCAAATAAATAAAACCATCATATTTCGAAAATTTATCGCGTGATCATAAGAAATATATACTAATTATAAAAGTGAAAAATAATGAAGTAGGCTCATGTCAAAATTCTCAAATTATAACACAAAGTATAGAAATAGTTTTTGTGAAGTGTAAGTGGAATATTTATTACATAAAAGTGTAAATGAATTATAATTGTGAGATAAACTAGAAATAAAAAGTGTTGCGTCTTGGTTTTTTATTATAATGGAAGTTGATACTGATAGTAGCGAAAAACCTACGGTACTTTTTAAATATTTATGGCCGTAGGAAAAATAGTGTACATAACTCGTTGCAAAGTGAATTTCACTCATTTCATTTCCGCACTCACCGATGTCAACATTATTAAAAAAAACATTACATTAAACAATACTTGTAACAATTATCGCATGGTCGTAGAAAAAATAGTGTACATTACTTGTGCGAAAGTGATTTTTCACACTCGTATGATAATTCCCACTTTCCGCACTCGTTACGTAATATACTATTTTCGGACAGCCAAGCGGCTATGACAGTACTTAGCTTTCACCGTGTAACGTCGGAATTGGTTTTAGACTGCCAAAAAAGACTCTTCTCCTCAATAGGAGAACTCAAGTATTGCTGGTCTGGATCCCTGGCCATTCTGGTATGGAAGGAAACGAGAAGGCAGACTCTCTTGCAAGGGAGATTGCCGCACGTGTTTCTATCGGACCAGAATCTACAATAATTGGCATCGCAATAAGTTTTGCCATACAAACACTAAATACCTGGTCAGCAAGAAGAGCTTTAAACTTCTGGCATAATTTACCAGGATTGGTTCATTCAAAGGCTTTTATACATCCAAGGAAATGTTAGACTATAGCAGGCATGACATACGTTGTCTAATAGGCCTTTCAACAGGCCACTGTCATCTGAATCATCATAAATGTTAGAACTTGGACTGTCGGATGATCCGACTTGCCGTCTTTGTTTGGAAGATGATGAAACAACAGAGCATATAATTTGTGCCTGCCCCGCCGCGGCTCGAATCAGGTATCTGATGTTTGGCAGGGTCTCTCTCTAGCCCTCGGACCTGGAATATCATGTCTCGACAACGTTAGTAAATTAATTTTCTCCACGACTAAATAATAATGATATGAATTCTTCACACCAGTGAATAATGAAAAAGAATTCACTCTCGTTAGCCAATCACTTTCTATTATTACCAGAATTCACGCTAAAATCAATTAATATGAATAAATCAAATAGTCTTTTTTAAAACGTCAAATACCTAATAACTCAAATCGCTTCTGACAGCGCGTCGTTTACCACGTCAAAATAATTATACAATCATAATTTTACGTATTATGTAGAGAAAAAAATGGACAACAGTAGCGATAGTGAACATTTAAAATATGTACGCCTCCAGAAATTAATTTCATTTATAAATTTAAGGGCTTCGATAAAATAGTTTTAAAAATAAATATGCTCTATAGCCTAGTGATAAAAATGGTTCAGTCTGGCGCGGACGATCAGGGTTCGATCCACATTGGAAGTTTTTTTAGTCGTGGAGAAAGTATAGTCTTTTACTTGTGTAGAATGGCTATTATTCACTTGGATAATTCCAAAACTCACTCGCTGCGCTCGCTCGTTTTGGAAACTTCATCCGCGTTAATAATTGCCATGATTCTGCACTCGTTGAAGAATATACTATTATAGTCTAGTCTGTGGTGCTGCAAATGTATATTTATATTACAGTACGTCTATGTGTAGTAGCAGTGTCTGTAGAGGGGTATTTCTGTTTTTCTCGAAGAAAAAGGAAATTGGTAGGTAGTGTAGTAATATTATCGACTAATAAATATCATATTGTACTTGTCACATGTTATCTACACGAATGATTCCTGTAGTGGGGTGTTTAACAGAAATAAGACATGAGTCTAAACTCGGTAGGGAAACGTACCTTTGAACATACATGAGGATCACGAAATTCGAATTAGAATAATTACTTACAATGTTTGTTTAAAGATATGGATATATTGTGTTTTCAGTATTATAGTTAAGTGATTTGAAGTAGATAGTTCTAGTGTATTGGAGTATGCTGGATTAATCCTTTAGACTCTATTAATGCTTTGCAAATTTTATGATCACTTTCCATTATACACCGGAAGCTGGATGGTTTTGAGCATGCAAAATACCAATTCTTAGAAGCTTTGTAGATTATATTCTGGATGTCTCCAGAACATGGGATGTACCTACCAATTTTTTACAGATCTCTACCCATAGTATCAAGTTAACATATTAAGCACATTCTATCTAGCTATATTATTATTTTTAGAAAAGTAGTTTTTCTAAAATAAAGCTATTAGGAAATAAATTTACAAATGAGCAGACCTAGGGTCGTGCAATATCATTATTTGAAGTGAACCAAATTTTTTGCTAGGCAGTGTATTCTTTTCTTTTGAAATTATTAGATGAAATTTCAGAATACGATATCGATAACGAACTACACCTACTGCAGAAAGAAATGAATTCTACCAAAATCGTTAAAACTTACGAATCTTTTAAAATATCGCCCGCTTTCGGAGAAATTGTTATAGCCAACCATAACAAGAATTGGTCAAGAGCAATTGTACGAGACGTAATACCAGGTGAAATGGGGAATAAGGCGGAAGTAAAGGTATTTATTACACTTTGAAAATGTTTTTCTATCGATTTTTCAGGTTTTCTACATGATTTTCCAATTATTTAGCAGGCTTTCCAAGTTTTTCCAAGGTTTTATAGCAATGTAACAGGTTCTTCAGGATTCCCTTGACCTACCCCATTTTTTCTAGGAATTTAACAGGTATTTCAGGGATTTTTTGATATTGCCTAGGAATTGGATAAGTATTCCAGCATTTTCTAGGCCTTCTCAGGTTTTTTGGATATTTGATATGTTTTCTTGGAATTTTCGAGGGTTTCACAAGAGTTTAGGGGTTTTCTACATGGTTTTCCAATAATTTGGCAGGCTTTCCAAGATTTTCTAGCATTGTAACAGGGTTTCCAAGGTTTTCTAGAAATGTTACCGGTTTTCCAGGATTTCCTAGGCATTCTCCAGGTTTTCTAGGAATTTAACGGGTGTTTAAGGGATTCTTTTTAATATCTCCTAGGAATTGGACACATTTTTCAGCATTTTGTAGACCTTTCCAGGTTTTTCGGTTATTTGATATGTTTTCCGGGCATTTTCAAGGGTTTTACAAGATTTTCAGGTTTTCTATGATTTCTACATGGTTTTCCAATTATTTAGCAGGTTTTCCAAGGTTTTCTGGCAATAAAACAGGCTTTCCAAAGTTTTCCTCAATGTAACAGGTTTTCTAGGATTTGCTAGGCATCCCCCAGGTTATATAGTAATTTAGCAGGTGTTTCAGGGATTTTTTTAAAATTTCCTAGGAATTGGACAAGTTTGTCAGCATTTTCTAGGCTTTCCCAGGTTTTCCGGATATTTGATATGTTTTCCGGGTATTTTCAAGGGTTTTAGATTTTACGAGTTTTCTAGGATTTCTACATGGTTTTCCAATTATTTAGCAGGCTTTCCAAGGTTTTCTGGCAATAAAACTGGCTTTCCAAGGATTTCTATCAATGTAACAGGGTTTCCAAGGTTTTCTGGCAATGTAACAGGTTTCCCAGGATTTCCTAGGCATCCGCCAGGTTTTCTAGGAATTTAACAGGTGTTTCAGGGATTTTAGAATATCTCCTAACAATTGGACAAATTTTTCAGCACTTTCTAGGCCTTCCTAGGTTTTTCGGATATTTGATATATTTTCCGGGCATTTACATTTACTATGATTTCTACATGGTTTTCCCATTATTTAGCGGGCTTTCCAAGGTTTTCTAGCAATGTAACAGGTTTTCCAGGATTTCCCAGGCCACCCCCAGGTTTTCTATAAATATTTAACAGGTGTTTCAGGGATTTTTAAAAATTTCCTAGGAATTGGACAAGTTTTTCACCATTTTCGAGGCATTCCCATTCGGATATTTGATATGTTTTCCGGGCATTTTCAAATCAGAGGAATGCTGTGAATATCAGTATTCTCCAGCAGGCTGCTACGTTCTGTATAAGCCTGTTTTGTGCATTTGGAAATATGTGCCATTCTATTATGTTGTTCATGGTTACTGAAGGTGTGATAACAATGGCACCAGTCTATGATTGACAGATTTATTGAGAGTTTTCGAGTTTTAAGATTTTATCAACTTATTGGAATTAAAAAACATGTTAATATTCATCTTTATTGTGCCTAATTAACCATTTCAGTTATTCATGTTGGATTCAGGCGGAACCATCACAGCACCAATTCAAGAAATCAGGAAAATAAAACCACATTTTCTAAAACTACCATTTCAGGTGAGTGTTTTTGGTCAAATTATACGCTTCATGAAACTGCAAACCAAACACACTAAATAATACTAAGCATTTAATAGTCTTCTTATGCTAATTACTATATTACAATCTGCAAGTCTTAAAAATTCCAACTACTTTCCGAATTATTATTCTCTTTTTAGCATTAGTGAAATATTAAAAGACTAATCCCTCTAATTCGGTAACACGTTATACAATTTCTCAAAAAAGTTATTTCATAGAAGAAAATAAATGGGAGTAGAAAAAGCATAGTACGCTACACGAGTTGTAATTCCAATGTACTATTTACAACTCTTGTTACATAATACCTATACTATTAATTGTCTTCAATATTTTTTTACTTTTTCAGTGCATTGAATTCTACATACATAACTACCGAATGAAAAAGAACTGCTCAGCTCCAAAGGCAAAAGAATTCTTCTACAAAAATTTGTACTTACACAACTTTATTGCGACGACAAAGTAAGTATAGTTACGACTGAATACTTGGTCAAAATAGGTTACGTACTTTAACAGAAAGGTCAAAATTGGATAAGAGATTGGATGGAATCAAAAGATGCAGTCTTGCCAGGATCACCCTGGGCGACCCTGGGAAGCTGTCGCCTAAGAAATATTTGGCGATGACCAGGTAAAACCTACGTTTCAAAGTAGGATTTCTGACTGGCCACTGTCAACTAAGAAAACACCCCCATACTATGGGACTAGTGGACACACCTCTATGCAGGATGTGTGACAAGGAAGATGCAACTGTCAGGCATGTCTTATGCGAATGTCCGGAGCTATCGTCAATAAGAGAGTGTGTGTTCGGTGAGTCTTGACCTACACCTGCCGATATAAAGGAGATGTCTCCTAGTGACCTGTCCACCTTCCTGGGAAGGACAGGATGGACGATGACCTAGAAGGAAAACTCCTCGGGAGGATGTACAATGGGTCACATGAGGCCTAAGTGCTGTGAGCCTACACTCACCCTCCTTACTCTACAGATACAAATACTCTATTACTTCCGCTGATATCACAAATATAAATAAAAATTGACAAAACCCATTGAGTTCTACACGTTAGATTATGTAATATCCTAAATATTGAGGCGTGAAGTTTGCAGTAGTTCATTTGCACCACTGTAAATTAGACGTTTACAAAAAGTATCTCAGAATTGCCTTTTATACGATTCCATAATTACAAAACTAACAGATCATCGTTATAGATTTAGTCCGGTCTATTTACACATAAACGTTGCTTTCAACATCGAAATAAACCTAGATTTATTGTGATTATTTGCAAAGAATTTCTGTTGACTGGTAGGAACCGTCATCGATTCATCGAATATAATATCAGAAGATGTTGATGAAGCAGCGTTTCGACGGCGTTGCTCTGCAGCTTTAATATTTCTTGTAAAATCATCATATCTCCAAAATGGTGGCTTTTGGGAAAAAAATTATCGAAACATTTTTTGTAAAGAATTTTGTGATCTACAATTTTGTACTGGAGTAATTTTGCGAAAAAACTCACCGTTTCGCTAAAAATCGCAAAATACTAATTTTTTTGACCTTTGACCCCGTGCCAAATTTTTAGCACACCTCGGATCGATGAGGACTTTTGAGGTTTCCTTTATAATGATATTTATAACAACTATGCCAATTTTCAGCTGGTTGGGAATTTATGTAACCTTCCCCCTCATTTTAGGCTTAAATTGACCGGATTAATTTACAAATTTATAGAAATCTTACTAGTGAATCCAGAATTGCACCATAAATTTCAGTATACAATATTCACAATTAATTGTAACTTTCTGACGAACCTGAGACAACGGTCGATAGCTCAATCATAGAGTACACCAGCTTAACAAGAAGCGTAAATCCTTTGATGTTTTGGGGGCAAAATCTCGTGACCTTCAAACTGACGTTGAAAGATAACGGATCAAGTTACACTGAGAAAATTGTTCGAAAAATGTGAGTTAAATGTTAACTACACGCAAAAAAGTGAAACCAAAGAATCTCAAATAATAATTGTTTATTTTTATGACTTGTATCGACAAAGTTTTAATTGTTAAACTCAATTTATGAATTGTTTAAGTTAATTTAACAGCTTAACAAATATTGTGAAAAATATATAAATATAAGTTTTAGCTTCTGTTTTTGGAGTACCATATCCATTATTAAAAATAATGAGCTATTGTTTAACCAAATGACTCTTATTTTCTATATTGTTATCGAAATTATATGTGTAAGTATGTATTTATGTAGCACTATATGTAGGATAGATAGGGTAAGTCTAAAAACCAATACAATAATAATAGATTATAATATATATTTATAATATCAGTTTACAATAGAAAGAATTTCAGTAAATGATGAAATAAAATTACGATAAGTATGGTGCTTGAATATAAAATTTTTATTATTTATATATTTAAAAGTTACACTTCACCAGATTCTGAATAAAATTTTACACCCAGAGAAAATGTACTGATATCTGTGAAAACGAAGTTATAAAAAAGAAGCGACCATAAACTTTTCACCATAGTTATCGAAGTTTCGTTGTGTTTTTCAATTATTATCATCCATCACTTGAATGACAGCCACGAATTGCACAAGTTTTTTGGCGCCATAACTAATAAATGTAATTTTGTAAACAAATATTATCGCCCAAAACACAAAAAAATATGTGAATAATCAAAAGGCTTACAACAAAGAAAATTCTATGGTTAACAATAAAATCACATGTCATTGACAGATAACGGGCTTAAAATGGCAACTGTCAGACATGCGCACACAGAAAATGAATTGTAAAATAGCACAAGCTTCGTTTCTTCTTGGGATGGTGTATTCTGTGGTTCAATTACGGTTCCGCGGAAAATCTTGTTTCGATCTTCCTTTCCTTAAGTTCATTTTCCACGTTGTGTTAAATCGCAGAGACTTGTTGCTGGGACAAATCACTGCGAGAAAAAATACAATCAGCAAATCGATAGTTTGTTGCATTGTTGCTGCGACTAATCCAGGCATAGAGGAAACGTAACGTATTGCCAACTTGATTGACAGTGACAGCAATGTCAGAGCAGAACAGCCAATAGAAATTTTGGGCTGGCGCGACAAAATCCACCAGAAAAGTTACCAAGTCGTAGCGAATTAGAACTTGCTCTATTTTCGAGCGAGAAGTCGCTGCGACTTGGTAAATTTTCTGGTGGATTTGGTCGTACCAACCCAAAATTTCCTTTGGCGCTCCACTCTGACATTGCTGTCACTTTCAATAGAGTTGGCAACACGTCACGTTTCCCCTTTGCCCCTATGAGTCGCAGCAACAAACTATCGATATGCTGATTGTACTTTTTCTCGCAGCGATTTGTCCCAGCATCAAGTCCCTGCGATTTGACGCTACGTGGAAAATGAACTTTATAATTCCGACCTCCAACTGTGTCATACCCGTATTTTAGCAAACTTTGGATTTGTGTAAAGAAGTTTCCTTGCAAGTTTAAAAGTAATTTTAAATATATTTCTCTTAACTAAAACTACCTCATTTTTATTTTCAGGTCTTCGTTGTCCCCTTTAAAAGTAGAACTTAAGAATCTTAATGGAAGTATATTAGTTGGAGCCAAATTAGAGCAAGAGGGTTATGCTGAAAGGAGCTTAATTGATATACATATTTTGGAAACATGTGATCTAGCGCTATGTTAAGTTTAATCACTGCCAATTTTGTGATGTGTCTTGTAATTTTTAGACAAATTTGTAATTCGAATAATTTTATGTTACTGTAATGTACAGGGTGTTCAAAAACTTCCGGTACGGCAGAATATCTGGAATACCAAGCGTGGGAAAGTAAAATGGTGAAAATAAAAGCGATAGGACATTTTCCTGGTTATTACTACGTGACTTCAGAATTCGAAACCATTTGCTCCAATAGATTATTATTCTTTTATCTTATTTATGTCCCTTTTGGTCTATTCATTATTCTTTCTGTTAATTTTTTTTTACTCAAACCACAATCTACTCATACCTTTTATTCAACGTTACCAAGAATATTTTAGTTTTTATAAAATTCCGTTCCCTTAATAACAGTAGCTGGAACACTACCGAAACGTTGAATTGAAAATATATAAAAGATTTCCAAAAAACTAACTACTTCTTCTTCTCATCCTTTTCTCCTTCTAAATTTTCGGGTGCCAGGCGAGGATTCCGCCTTCTCTTGTAAAAAACTAACTACTTCATCTTCTCCTCCTCTTCTTCTAAATTTTCGGTTGTCAGACTAGAATTTTCCGCTTCCTCTTGTACTCAATGCTTCCACTCTTCCCTGACTCTTGTTAATCTTTTTATTCCATCTTGATTGTTTCCTTTTTTATCACGTATCTCCTTTATTTGGTTATCCACTTTCTTCTAGGTCTATCCCTTCTCCTGTGGATAGTAGTCCATCACCTTTCTTGTAATTCTTTCTGTTTTCATTTTGAAAATATGTCCATACCAATTTAATTTCTCTCTATTTTATTTTCCTTATTATTGGTTCTTGTTTAGTTATTTGTCTTATGTCTTCAATTGTTACACTTTGCTTTTCCTGCTATTCTTCTTAGGTGTTTCATCTCAAGTGTTTTCATCTTGGATTCATCCTTCTTTCTTGTCACTTCCATATCAATATCTCTTTGTCCCGGTATTGTCTTATTTAGTGTGAAATTGAATTTATTTTTTTGTTATTTCTGCTTCTTCTTTCAATATCTAGCTTCATTCTTTTTATTAAACTTAATAGCCTGGATACCGCCTCCTTCGCGTAGCTCTCTGCCCTCGGTTTTTCTTCTCTGAGTAAGTGAAACCGCACCCTTGCTAGGTCTTCCCACTCACAGAGTAAGTGCTCCGCGGTTTCTTCTTCTTCCTGGCAGATCCTGCATAGGCTGTCATCTGCAAGGCCAATTGTGTGCATATCTTTCCTCAGCCTTTAATGTCCGGTCAGCATTCCCACCATCATCCTCGTCGTTTCCCGACTTTGACATAGTAGGTCGTGTGACAGTTTTGTCGAAGGGCTTTTAAGGAATAATTTTGCGTGTCTTTGTCCTGGGGTTTCATACCACCAGCGCAACGCCTGGTTGTTTATCCATTTGTGGATGCTCTCTTTACTTAGGCATTTTGGAATTCCACAGGAAGGTTCTGGCCCTATCATGACCTCGGTTGCTCCCTGCTTGGCTAATTAATCAGCCTTTTCATTGCTTTTTATTCCTTGGTGGCCTGGTACCCAGGCTCGGGTCACTCTATTATGACTGCCTAGTCTGTTTAGTGTCTTCCGACACTCCCACACCAGATTTGATGTTATCCTATATGAGCATATCGCCTTAAGAGCTGCTTGGCTGTCGGAGTAGATGATGATTCTTTGGTTATCCACCTCCTGTCTCATCAACTCTTCTGCACAGCATTGTACCGCCATTACCTCTGCCTAAAAGACAGTAGCATGTTTCCCTAGGCTTAGAGAGATCGTGATCTTCTCTTGTACCCCATATATTCCGGCTCCTACTCCGGAGTCTGTTTTCGAGCCATCAGTGTACCAGTTGAGAGAGGCCCTGCTTCCCAGTCCTTTCTCTCTGGAATGTAAACTGTATAGTCGTTTTTAAAACTAAATTGTGGGGCAATCTGATCCGTTGGCATTCCCAGTATTGGATCTACCTTTATTTCTTCATATAGCTCTTTGTAGACCTTACCGTGTTCTTCCCTGTAATAATCTGTGACTAACAGATCTTGCATTTCCTTGAATGAGGATATGCAGTGGAGGTAGGTTTACTATTACCTCCAGGGCCGCAGTCGGAGTCGTTTTTATGGCCCATGTGATACTTAAGCAGGCCTGCCTTTGAATACCACTTAGCTGCCTCTGCGCTCCAATCTGCAGTGTCCTGGGCCACCAGACAACTGATCCATAGGTTATCATAAGCCATTACTCTTTCCAGTGTCTCTTCTTTGCATTTTATTTCATTAGCAATTTGATTCTGTTATTTACAATTTACGATCATAACTTTTGTTTTAACAAACTTTTAGAATACCCTGTATAACATATTACAACCTTATATTGTTCTAATAGGGAAGTGAAGCGAATTTCAGTTTTATTGTGAAATATAGGGTGCTCCATTAAAAAAAATTGAAGCACGTGTCGCGGGACACACGGTAAGAACTTAAGTTCCTTTTAAGCAATAATCAAATTTTTTGAATCAATAAATAAATACACATATATTAATATAAGAATTTATTTTACTCTGGATGAAACTTCATTTAACAAAAATATACAGTACTTAGTATTAGTTATAAAAATCTTATCATTAAGTTGATTGGCACAAAGTACATATTAAGTATTCTATTAACTGTAATTAATAATACAATGTATGCTGACAATCAACATTTTGCGCCGAGAGACTAGCTCTGAGACTGAGGAGAAAGAGCGAGAGCCCACGCGCTCAAGGCATATAACGTAACGGTCAGGATCTTTTGCGTCGCGACCTCCCTCGCTCCAAGTAACGTAACGGTCAGACCAACCTAATAAAGAACTACAGTTCTAAAAACCATAACTTTGATCCGGCGCCAAGTTATGCGACACACGGTAACTTATTTTGAAATGTGAAGCTGGTAAAGTTTTGGTATTTTCCATGAAAATTTTCTGACAATTCCAAAAACCGATCAAATTTCCTCATTTTATATCATATGAACAATCTCATCCAATCATTTCAACATTACACTGATAACAGACCATGGGCAATTTTCACGTTGCTATGGATACATATTGATATATTTCGATTTTGAAGTTTCGAATATTTAATATTTCGAAATGTCACGATTTGGTTGTAATACTGAAACAAAAATTTTTCTATCCGAATAACCCTCGGACATTGATAAATGCTCAAAAATTTTAT
>CAJUYI010000073.1:119391-129887 GCA_910591695.1 Galerucella pusilla
GATACTGAAATACTTATTAGCGAAGTTGAACAGAGACCCAATTTATGGGATAGTTCCAACGAAGAATATAAACATCGGGACTTACGGCAAAAATCCTGGGATGATATATGTAGGAACAATAGTAATTGATCAATCAATAGGATGTACCCATATCCTTCTTTTTTTTCACTTTTTTTTTAAATATAATATGCAGCAATGGCAACAGCGCTAGATGTTTCTCATTGCATTGCATGTTTCTTTTGTTACTACTGTCTGCCAACGACTGTACGCCCCATGTGAAAGTAAAACCACGCGTACACATAGGCTGCTTTTATGCACGCGTTTTTTGTCGCCTGTCGCGTGGCCACAAAATACGCGGCGTTCTCCAAACGAATTGCTTTGTATGTACCATTTTATGCATCAACGTCGGTGAGCCGCTCGGTGCCTGTGTCGCGGCGTTCTCAAATTCTGTCGCCTGGAATTAGAGAACGCGTCGCGACAAGCGTTTTATAAATACGTTGAATTAAATTGGTGCTTTTATGCAACGCATTTATTGTCGCTGATGCTTCGATAGGAATTATTTTGCTAGTCAGTCTGCAGACGTGTATCGATGTGTGAAGACGTGCGTTGTTATCATGGAAAACCTCGATGTTGAACTATTTATCGACGAAATAGAAAAACGACCATCTTTGTGGGATTCATCATCAGATGATTACAAAAACAGGCAACTTAAAAGAGACGATTGGAAGGAAGTGTGCCACATTGTTATCCCCAATTTTGGTGAAAAAGATGAAAAAGAAAGGCAGGAAATTGGTAAGTATTTAGGTTATATATTTTAATACATCGTTACACTTATGATTTTTCGGAATTATATTTTTGTGTCCTGCCATGAAACAGTCCCTGCAGGACTGCAAAAATAGTCAGCGAAAGCTTCTCTGTATTTGTAAGCAGAGTTACGTCCTCGTCCTTCTGGGTCTGTTCTTTCATTATCATATAGCCCTGTTATCGTTAAAGTATCCTCAAATCTAATGCCATCCCTTACACGAACAAAATTGTGTAATGCACAGCATGCTTTGATGATAGATACAGCGACTTCCTCAGACACATTCATAGGTCGATGCAATATACGCCATTTGTTACTTAAAATTCCAAAGGAGCACTCTACTCTACCTCTTGCTCTAGACAAGCGGTAGTTAAAAATTCGTCTCTTTTTTGTTAAGTTCTTTGCAGGATAAGGTCGCATTAAGTTATCTGTTAGTCCAAAAGCCTCATCGCCAACGAATACATAAGGTAGTGTTGTTCCTGCTACTTTTTCCGGTTTTGGAATATGTAATGTACCTTCTTCCAATTTTCTAAACAAGGAGCATTGTCTAAATACTGTGGAGTCCGATTCTTTACCATAAGACCCGACGTCTATATATGTAAAACAAAAGTTGCTGTCTGCAATCGCTAATAAAACAATGGAAAAGAAGTTCTTGTAATTATAATTCAGCGATCCGCTATGTGCCGGAGCAATTATCCTGCAATGTTTACCATCAATAGAACCAATGCAGTTAGGAAAATTAGTACGCTTCGCAAAATCTTGGGCAATTTGTAGCCAACGTTGTTCAGTTGGTACAGGAAAGCACTCTTCTTGTAATGTTTGCCATAGTCCAACGCAAACTCTTGGCACTATAAGACTTGCCGTTGTGACTCCTACTCTGTAGCTGTAGTGCAAATCTGTATAGGTACATCCTGAACCCAAGTACCTAAAAAAATAGTGTCATTTAGTGTTATGATACAGCTGCTTATAGTAATAATGTTTATTGTAGCAACAGGAATACCAATGAGCAGCACCATTACTTTTTCTTATATTTTATATTTAGGTATCTAACATTCATTTTTTTCAGGTAAAGGAGTTCAACTTAAATGGAAAAGTGTAAGAGATGCTTTTGTTCGTAACATTCGACAGTTTAAAGGAAAAAAATCAGGAGGGTCCGCTAAAACTGTGAAAACATACATCTACGCTAAACAATTAGGATTTTTACGAAAGGTGACTGATTCCCGCCAGACAGAGAGTTCACTGCCAAGCACATCAAGAGAGAGCCAAGAAGATTGTGATATATCACAGGACCATAATGATATGCAAACTACTCCATTAGATGTCGAACACACTCAGTTAGATTGCAAAATGGAAACTGGACGAACTCCTAGCAAAAGTACTCTCTATAGAAGAAATAAATCATCTTTGGAAACTAAAATTTCAAACTATATTGATTCTCAGAACAGACAGCCACCAGTTAATCAAATTCAACCACAAGAAACTGATGACATTACCTTTTTTAGATCATTACAAGCAAGTTTAGATACTCTCACACCGAATGATAAATTGAACTTTCGAATAGAAGTAATGCAATTATTAACTCGCTATACCAACAAACGACCAAATCAGTACTCGTACAATTTTCTGAATCGTACACCCCATTACCAACCACAGCAATATCCAGTGATGCCCAACTACTCAAATATACATTTTAGTGCACCCGCACCATATCCTCCAGGATCATCTGAGATCCCACCTCATCTGCCTAATACAGATACTGTTGAATCGCAAACTGTGACGACACCACAACCGCCATTTTCTCCGTTGGAATCAGAAGATTCAATAATTTCACAAGCCGAATCAGCAATATCACTATTTTCAAATCAATAATATGTATGAACTGTTCTGTTAAAATGTTTAATGCTTATTGTTTATTCTTATTTTCCAAATAAATGGTTTATTTTTTCTTGAACTTACCTCAACGTCATTGATAACATTTCTCCTGGTTCGAACGCAAATCCTTTAACCAGCTCCACATCTTTATTAAAGGTATTTTTTAACTTTTCACGTAGTTCATCAAAGGAAGCTATCGACATACGGTAAAAATTAAAGAATTTCTCATTGTCGCTTCTTAATTCTTCATGTAATGTATAATATGTGCCTCTGAGGATTCTTGCACTATTTATTGGGTGAACACTCCAACGTCTCTGGCGTCTCTTTTTAATTATATGCTTGTATACCAAATATATAAAACACGGGTCCATTTTTCAATCAATACACACTTTCATGTTGCACAGTACGATGGCCGCTGATAATAAATTTTATTTGAAAGCGGCACGCGGCAAAAAAACGCTAAACAAAAGTTCCATTTTGTTTCATCTACAAAAGCCGCGTTTTTATGTCGCCACGCGACAGGCGACAAAAAACGCGTGCATAAAAGCAGCCATACACGTAAGCTTTACTACGCGCGCGTACCATACGCGGCCATCTGAAACGGGACTAAGAGTTTTAACAGGGATACTAATGGGAAATTGTCGCCTGAATGGGCACCTGAAAAAGCTCAAAATAGTGGAGGACGAAGAATGCAGATTTTTTGGCATGGAAGAAGAAACCTCCATCCAATACTTTCAACTGCACTTCAGAATCCTAGAGCACAGCACCTGGGAGATTACTGGATACAAGAGGAACATTTCCCCAAGTTGAAGCATGCAGACATCCTAAAATTGCTCCAGGAAATAGGACTAAAGGAGCTTCTAGTTTCTGAGACTCCTCTGAAACTAATTAGAAGGGGGCACAATAGATCTTTTAGGTCTTGGTGAATATCACCCCAAAATACATACATACAACAAGGAGAAGAGCTGAAATACCCTTTTGTGGAGTCACAACATAATACAAAAAGATAGTCCATATCCATAGGTGCTGAGTTGGCAACTTAGTCCGAAGTCTCTATTGAATTACGCTTATTGATTCAAATTGACAAATGATAATTTTTTCTTAATATTCTGTCAAAAAGTCAGAAATTTCTTAATTTTGTCGAATGTTGGCTGATGAGTATAATGCTAGGGTTGAGATAACCACAATTTTCTTAACATTGTAAGTATTTGTAAATGTCTATCTAAAAATTAAGTAATTGCACATTATAAAATCAATTATTTTTTTAGATCAGTATATTAGGTGTAAATGAGTTTAAATAAATTTTTAATTTGTTTTAGCATAGTTTTGGTGATCTTGGTCCTGGTACTAACAATATATATCCTACTCATAGTAGGTTAAGAATTAAAAATACACAAGTTATAATGACAAATAATATATTTATTTAATTAAATGGGTAATTGTACCTAACTTAATATATTCCTACTGGAGGAGGGTCCCCAAAAACCAAATCCCAAGAACTAGGATGTTCAATATTTTTTGGTATTTCTTGTACACTTATCAATTGTAAAACTTTTTCCAACACTGCCTGTGCATCTGGTCGGTTATCACCTTCACTAATATATTTTCCAAGTAAAATACATTCCAATCTTTTTGATAACTCTGAATATAAGTTTAGTGCAAATCCTGCTCCCCTTATATAATATTTACCAGATATATCTTTTTTCAGTTGCTTGGCATTGGGAATGTTCAATAGATCATTATCTTGCATGTTATTCAAGAAATAAAATCTTTCTTCATTAATATTAGCTAATTCATAATCGAAGGCACTTGATAATATTATAACTTGTTTAATATTCATGTTGTTAATACTGTTTTGAACATCTTCAAAGAATTTTTTTGTCGTTTTAGAATTTAACATTGACCTTAACTGCATACAGGCTAGTTTTAATTTATCATTTGAATATAATTCACATGCAGTACATATTTTTGGTGAATTAATACCATAAGGATCTGCTCCAACGGTGGATACGATTGAAGGATGCCATACTGAAGCAATTTTTTTGAAATTGAAGCTTTTAATGAGGAGATCTATTGTCAATTGTGGAACATTTCCTACTGAAACGCTAGGTATTATCAATGTATATTCACTTAAATCTTCATTTTGTAAAAACTGAAATAGCGGAGGCATCTTTCTGTTAATAAATGTTAATTGAACAGACGTTTCAATTCACAGTTCACAGTTGTTGAAGAATGACTGACACTGACCAAAGTTTTGTAGGTTAGATGGGTAATAGTTTTTCTTCTTTTTGATTAACTCTTTTTGTAGATATTTTACCAAGTCCGCAACCCGCAACGAGACTTCAAATTTCAAATAAAGTGTGAATATTTAGATGAAGATTACCTTTCAGCTTTTTCCATTCAAAATCTACATTCTCCTTGGCGAAATGCCCATTTTAATTTAGAATATTATGCTTTTTATACTATTGGCTTGACGATTACTTTACATTGATGGAGTTGGATTAATATTGTCATTGTACGACACAACGAAAATTATTTCGAAAACACTTTCCATTTTGAACATGGTATACGGAAGACTGTTTTATGTTATATCAACCTTTGTCTGAAATTTAAATGAGAGACATCGTTTCGTTATATATGGCATTACAGTAATAATAAAGAGAGTATTGTGTAGTTTTGTTCCGAAATTTCTTATTTTTCAATTTTTTCGACCCTCGTATCGTTTGTCAGCTGATTTTGAATATGAAATACGAAAGACTATTATGTTATCAACCTTTGTCTGAAATTTAAATGCGAGACATCGTTATATGGCATTACAGTAATAAAAGGAATGTTGTAGTTTTTTTTTTAATTCTTATTTTTCAATTTTTTCGACCTCCGTATCGTTTTTCAGTGAATTTTGAATATGGAATACGAAAGACTATTATGTTATTAATCTTTGTCTAGAATTTAAATGCGAGACATCGGTATATGGCATTACAGTAATAAAAAGAATGTTGTAGTTTTGTTTTGAAAATTCTTATTTTTCAATTTTTTCGACCCTCGTATCGTTAGTCAGCTGATTTTGAATATGAAATACGAAAGACTATTACAACTTTGTCTGAAATTTAAATGCGAGACATCGTTATGTGGCATTACAGTAATAAAAATAATGTTGTAGTTTTGTTTTGAAAATTTTTATTTTTCAATTTTTCCGACCCTCGTATCGTTTGCCAGCGGATTTTGAATATGAAATACGAAAAACTTATGTTTTTAACCTTTGTCTGAGATTTAAATACGAGACATCGTTATATGGCATTACAGTAATAAAAAGTATGTTGTAGTTTTGTTTTGAAAATTCTTATTTTTCAATTTTTTCACCCTCGTATCGTTTGTCAGTGAATTTTGAATATGGAATACGAAAGACTATTATGTTATCAACCTTTGTTTGAAATTTAAATGCGAGACATCGTTATATGGCAATACAGTAATAAAAAGAATGTTGTAGTTCTGTTTTGAAAACTCCTATTTTTCAACTTTTTTGGCCCTAGTATCGTTTGTCAGCGAATTTTGAATATGGAATATACGAAAGACTATCATGTTATCCACCTTTTACTAAAACTTAAATGATTTGGCATTACAGTAATGAAAACTGTTGTAGCTTTTTTTTGAAAATTCTTATTTTTCATTTTTTTCAACCTATCGTTTGTCAGGCGCATTGAAAATTCTCCGGATAGCTTCTTGCTTCTCTGCGATCCTAATAGAAATTACGAAAAACATGGCGGTTTTAAGAAATCCTTCGCATATAGCAGTGACAAGAGATCACAGATGTTATCTATGGATCACGGCAAGGGATATAGCACAGAGTACACCATGGTGTACTCTGTGGATATAGTGTGTAGTGTGAAGTTAGGTTTTGACGGTCTTGTCAGTTGTCAGTTTTGTACTTTTAGGTTAGAAAAGTGATAAAGTTGTTATTGTATGTCTCGACATCGTTAGTAAATTACCCCCTTTTAGAAATATACAGAATCTTTCTGCTCAACTATACATCTAGTTAAATCTACCAGTGAAGTCAGTGAAATTACAACAGTCACAAATAATACACCAAAGTGGTTAAGATAACACTCTCGGCTCGTTAAATATATTTAAGAAATTCTCAAATATGGCTCAAATAGGTGAACCCTTAACTCTTTCAAGAGGTAATATAGTTAAGATATCTGTAAATATGTGAAATTTATATCTACATTTTAGATATAAAAAGATCAATTGAGCTTCTGGAAAAACTTCAAAAAAGTGGTGAAGTACCTGCAACAAAACTTGCAGCTCTTCAAAAAGTTCTACAAAGTGATTTTCTCAACGCAGTCCGTGAAGTCTATGAACATGTTTATGAAACTGTAGATATACAAGGTTCCCAAGATGTAAGAGCTTCGGCTACAGCAAAAGCTACTGTAGCAGCATTTGCTGCAAGTGAAGGACATGCACATCCTAGAGTAGTTGAATTGCCTAAGACTGATGAAGGTCTTGGTTTCAATGTAATGGGTGGTAAAGAGCAAAATTCACCAATTTATATTTCTAGAATAATACCTGGTGGTGTGGCAGACAGGCATGGAGGATTGAAAAGGGGTGATCAACTATTAAGTGTAAATGGTGTGGTAAGTACTCAAATAAATTGGCAATCTGGGGATACCAAGCTAGGCCTCCAAGTACTCAGTTGTACTACTGAATGCTCTGAGGGGTAGATTCTTATATTTGTTGGATAACTTATTGAAGAGTTTGGTTCCCATATAACAACAAGATCTTTCATATTTTGACAATATTTTTTGTATTCAGTCTGTTGATGGAGAAAATCATGAAAAAGCCGTTGAACTTTTGAAACAAGCTCATGGATCTGTAAAACTGGTAGTTCGCTACACCCCCAAAGTATTGGAAGAAATGGAACTTCGGTTTGACAAGCAAAGAGCTAGAAGGAGACAACATATATAATTACACATAATTAAAAAAAAATCAGCAGTTTATAGAAATGATAATATTTATAATAACTTGCTGTCACCACTCGTACTTGACTAATTTCAATACACTTTTATAGAATATGGCTATTTAAAAGTGCCATTGATGCCGACATTTCAAGTAGCATGTAATATTACAAATAGTTAGTTCACTTTAGGCTGAAAAATAATGATCTAATGAAAAAAATCCCACAGAGACATTATTTTAAGATTCGAGAATAATATGGTGGCTCTGGATTTTTATCAGGTAATGTCTATATTTACTCTTCTAGTATCTAGGCTTATTGTAATTTTGTTAGAATGTAGTTTGTATTTGGTCTATAAATTATTTTATTTTAATATTTATATTCTGTTTTTATTCAAAAACGTATTAACAAATGTAACTAATATATTCATTTCTTAGTTACAAGTACTAACATCTCGATTGTTTTACAAAAATAATACAAATAAAATAAGTGTTTACACATCTAAAATTAACATACGTGGGTCATTTGTCAAATTATAATAAATGTTATAGGGAATTCATTGTTTTATTTGCTAAATTGAGTCAACAATTATCCCATCTCTAAGGTACTGAATAACTGACTTAGTGATACGCCAGCGTGCTGAAGATATTTGACTTCAGTGTAAATCGAGAGACCTGTTAGGGCTTGGAAGGTATTGACTTCTACACTCCTTAAGTATGTTGAAGGTATTGACTGTCCTCCTCTCCTGCATCTCCCGTCCCTAAGCTAATGACTTGAAGGATACATTCATACATATACATATGCCCAGGCACTTGAACTGAATCTTTGTACCATTGCCCATGTTATCTACCTACTTCCATTCCAGAAGCTTAATGTCTTCTATATAGGCCACCAGTTTATCTGGAGGAATCTTCAGTAGTTGTAATGGTTGTGTTATTCCCTGTGCAGATGCTTCCTCATGGTAGAGTGTCCAGTCACCAGGTCAGTAACTGTCCTCAAATTTTTCTTAGCCAGTTTCAACAGCCTGGACGAGAGTTCCTTGTCCAACTTATTCAGTAGACTATAATAATAATAAAATGTCTTTATTTAACAAATATAAAAAATACAATATTTGTTCCAAGGAGGCGAAGATTAGCTCAGAGCTACTCTTTAACTCTTAACCTACTTGGTTAACACAAACGTACAAAATGTTCTATATAATACAAAAAAAAAATATACTACAGGTGTTGGTTACATAAGACACCTACAATAAAACTAAAATAAGATAAGAAACACACAACATAA
The DNA here is from genome assembly GCA_910591695.1 of Galerucella pusilla. Classification (NCBI taxonomy): domain Eukaryota; kingdom Metazoa; phylum Arthropoda; class Insecta; order Coleoptera; family Chrysomelidae; genus Galerucella; species Galerucella pusilla. The sequence goes on from CAJUYI010000073.1 coordinate 128,301, forward strand.
ATGTAATACTATAATTTGCTAATCATTGCCCAGAAAAAAGGAAGTCCCTAAAAGTACGACGGAATCCAGTTAATGATGAAATTGACATAGTTGTGATGAAAGAATTATAATACTTGACCAAATTATAAGTAAAACAACGCTCAAACAAAACAGAAGAGTGAGGTGGCATTGTGAGAGTATTATGACGGATATTTATAGTGTGTGTAGTTTTTCTAAAAACAACTTTTTCATACAAATAAGATGGAGTCTCGGATTTAAGTAAGCGGTATATGAAAACTAAGAAATTCAATTGAAATAGATTATTCGTCTTCAACCAATTAATCTGTGTGAAACAAGGTGTTATATGGTCATACTTCCTTTTATTACATATAAATCTACAACATGTGTTCTGAACACGCTGTATTTGATTTTGGGAGTCTTGATCTAAACATGGGTAATAAACTATGTTACAATAATTAAAAATTGAAAGCACCAAGGACTCACATAACTTTTTGCGTGTCTTAAAATTTAATATGTGTTTGTTTACATACAGCATACGCATGCTCATATAACACCTTTGAAGCAAACCGTTTATATGACTCTTAAATCTTAATGACTGATCTATGGTCAATCCTAAATTTTTTGCATGCTCAGATATGTTGATTCTAACACCATCCAGTTCAAGCCTCAAAGAATCCTCTATATCAAACCTTTTATATTTGTTACAAAATAAAATAGCCGTTGTTTTAGATGGATTTATAGTTAGGTTATGCGATTTAGAAAATTCAAGAATTAGACTTAAATCTCTATTTATGACATCATTTACATTTGGAATATCAGTAGGGTCAAAAGAATGCAATAATTGAGTGTCATCTGCATACTGTTGTATTTCACTGTTTATTTGTAATTTCGGTAAATCCGAGGAATATAGAAGAAACAATAAAGGACCCAAAATAGATCCTTGGGGCACACCCGAGACAATAGATTTGGATAATGACAACCTTTCAGCGACACGAACACGTTGGCTGCGATTCCACAAATAAGTTTTAAAAAACGATAAAGCGGTATTATCACAACCATAATATTTAAGCTTGGCACATAGTAGATCATGGTCAATTAAATCAAATGCTTTAGAAAAATCTAAAGCAATCAGAATAACTCCAAGTTTCTTGTCCAAGGCGCCAATTATATTGTCAGTAATATTTAATAAGGCAGTGGTGGTACTATATCCATTTCGGAAACCTGATTGCTGAGAAGGTAAAATATTGTTACTTGAAAGAAAATCATTTAGCTGAATACACACAACTCGTTCAAGTATTTTAGATAAAACTGGGAGGAGACTTATAGGACGTAAATCTTGAACATTATTAGGATTAGCTACTTTTGGGATTGGACAAACTAACGACTGTCTCCAAATCTTAGGAAAATATCCACATTGCAAGCAACAGTTAATAACATGTGTAATGTGATCAAGAATCGTGGGGAGGCATAGCCTTATCATGTAAAGAGAAATTCCATCAGCACCAGCAGCATTTGATTTAATGGAGTTGATTATATCTAATGTATTATTTTGGTCAATTAACTTAAACTTTAAAACATTGTTATTTA
>CAJUYI010000073.1:150462-180115 GCA_910591695.1 Galerucella pusilla
TAATTACAGTCGAAAACGGACAACGGAGCTCGAAATCAATTGAAAATTCTAAAAAGAACACAAGGTGACCAAATAACACTAAAAAATATACCTGAAAACGAAAGTTAGCTTTTGATTGGACCATTTTTCATCCTCTTTCACTCAAATGCAGACAAAAACACACTGATTACAGTCTAAAATGATCGAAAATACACAATGCGAAGTTATTTCATTCCATAACTCTCAATTTCACGGAATTATACAGTCCAAAACGGACAGCGGATCTCAAATTCACTCAAAAGCCCTAAAAAATATTCTAAAAAGAGCACAAGATGACTAAGTAATGCTAAAAAATATACCTACCCAACAACAAAAGTTGTCGTTTAATTGAACCATTTTCCATCCTCTTTCAATCAAATACACCTAAAAATACATGAGAACACTGAAAACAGTCTAAAACGATCGAAAGCACACGAAATGCGATGATATTTTATCCCATAACCATTGATTAAAATTTAATCAATGTCATAACTCTCAATAGGGGACTTCGGTCCAAGTTGCCAACCCAAAAAATTTCACATTTTTCTACCACTGGGGAAAGAAAATTTCCGGACGATTTTGTCATGTAAAGTTTCGTATTATTTATAAATATCCGTAAACGGAGCCTCGACTCTTCAAATTAGATAATTTGATGCAAATATCGAAATTTGTAAAAGTCATATCTGATTGGCTGAAAGTTTTGTTGGAGCACCTGATTTCACGTCAATAATGTCAACAATACGCCATCCATCTTTAGGGGCTGCGTTCAGTGGTTTTGAATTGCGCTCAGTGAGCACAACACCATGCAGATTGTGATATTTTTATAAAGATTGTCTATGTTTTTATTATTAGTTTTATTATTAGTAAACAAAGATTATACTTAGTAAAGGGATTAGTGAAATAAATAAGTATTACAACATGAGTGATGATATGAATATGAACTGATTTATATGTATAATAAAATTATGTAGCATACACTCATACAGCCAGATACGAAAAATGTTCACAAATGATTGAAAAATGTTTTGTATTCATTTAATCAACAGTTGAGATAGATATATGTTATGTTTTCTGAACGCTACCATTATTGACGTGAAATCAGGTGCTCCAGCACAACTTTCAGCCTATCAGATATGACTTTTACAAATATCGATATATATCTAATTTGAAGAGTCGAGGCTCCGTTTACGGATATTTATAAATAATACGAACCTTTATATGACAAAATCGTCCGGAAATTTTCTTTCCCCAGTGGTAGAAAAATGTGAAATTTTTTGGGTTGGCAACTTAAACCGAAATCCCCAATTCACGTAATTACGGAGCTCGAAATCATTCAAAAACCTTCAATTCCACTGAAAAGTACTCAAGATGACCGAATAAAGCAACTCAAATATACCCAAATGCGATATTTTCTCTCTGTTGTCCTTAAGTGTTTTCTTTTTCACTAACAGAATGGAAATACATTTTCATTTTTCTTACACATTTATGTATCACGTCATATTCTATTAGAAAATTTGATATGTAGGTACATATTTTCTCTGATTTTTTCATAGCCGGATGATGGTAATATTTTACCGAAACTATAGCAGCGAAACAGCCGTATTTGGGACAAAATTTAATTTTATATTTGTAGAATTCAGTAGTTACTTATCTATACAATCTTACTTTTATAACAAACTTATCGATGAAATTAATACAGAAATTATTTTTTTGTCGATAAACTACACAGTCTTTTTTCCTTGATAATTTTTCCAATAATTTAGGAAGTCACAATTTATAATCATCGGGTGTTCAAATGGTAACATAGCGTGTAAAATAATAATTACAAAAAATATTAACTTATCAATAGTTTTGAAAGTTCTGTTTCTATACTTCAAAAATTAGAACACACCGTGGATTGAGAAAGATATATAGTTCTGTTGTGTGCAATTATTATAATATAGGTACTCTAAATAATAGAAAATATTCAAATGAGTCAACTGATTGAATAGTATGATAATTACAATAAAATATATTGAAGGATTATAGACAGATTCATTAGTACTAGTTATTAATTGTTATAAAAACTGGTTGGAATATCTCTTGTCTATTTGTTACTGTGTCTTAACAAACATAATTGTTTTCTAGCTACTATATGAATTATGAACAAATAACTAGTAATGTTAATAGCATTTCAATTATCTAACCTCTTTAACAAAAAAATCACCCCAATAAAAAACTTAATCACATTTAATGACATTTTCTTTGCAGGAAACTGCCCGAGAAGTGGATGTTTTTTCTTAGTAAACGGTCTACTCTTTGAAAAGTAATTTTTAAATTTGCAAGGCATTATAATAGTTTGATACTTTACTATACTATTTTGAAATAGAATTTTTTTTTATTTTTAGAAAAAGTTGGAAAAGAAGAAATATATATATTTTTTAAAATATTCTGTTGAGAAGTGATAAAACAATATTGAAGAGTGCTAGTTATTATCTTCAATTTTATTAAATTCAATAGCAGCTAATTATATAAGTTTTTACAACAAAATAGTAACAAATGATCTTGTACCAAAGAAAATTGGGCTAAATATAAGAAGCAATAAATAATTAGACATTTGGTATCATATTAGTTAATCTAAAGCCGGACTCAAACGACTCGTGTAATAGGAAAGGAGCGTCCATTAATTGAGTGAGGCGTTTTTGAGTATTTTTCGACCCCCCCACCCCTTGGTGAGATATCGTAAGATTTTCCTCAACTCCCTCCCCCTCCTCTAATCTCACGTGAGATTTTTCAAAACTTCTATTTGGACTGTAAACGTGTTGTATTATTGAGAAAAAATAACTTGTTTTATTAGGTACCTTTATTGAAGACTAGCATAGACTAGTTTTTGTGAATATTAACGTATCTCGTACCTAACCTAACGTATTGTATTTGCCAAGGACCCCCCTCCCCCCTAAGTGAAATTAATGGACGCCCCCCAAGTAAACCAATATAAAACCTCAAGGGTTGTATTTTACATAGGTAGTTGGCACCTGTCAGCAAATAACAATTGTCAAAATCAACTGTCATGGTTAGTTAAATGAATTGAACTGAGCTGAAGTTTCAGACCGCTAGGAGTGTATGGGCTGGGAAAAAATTCACAAAAATATTTCAAGCGCAAATCCACGCCATAAGTGTGCCTAGTTGAATATTGACAAAGGATATAGAAGGCAAAGGATTCACATTTTGAGGGATAGTCAAGCAGCAATTAAAGCACTGAGGCGCCTAGGCAAACTCAATGATCTAGGCGAGAACAATAGAGTAACCATATATCTAAGTCAAAGATTCTTCTGGGTAACTACAACTTGCTGAGGTCAAAAGAATACATAAGTCAAAGAAAAAGATGTAAAAGTGGTGGGAGATGAATTTAGATTATGTGGTATGGAAAAAGAAGCCTCCATCAACATATTTGCGGATTGCATAGCAATTCAGAATTCCAAAACACACCTAGGAGAATACTGTATAGGTCACCTCAACTAAAGCCTGCAGACATCCCGAAATTTCTTCGGAATATAGGACTAAAGGAGCTACTAGTCTTGGATAGTTTCCAAAGGAGCTAATTAAAAAGTAAGGGGGCACAATAGATCTTGTAGATTTCAGTAAGTGTTATTCCAGAATACATAATATAGGTACAGGATGAACTCTTATGAACCTGAAGGTAAACATAAGTGTTCCAAATCCGACGAGATGTTTTCAAAAAGATGGTGGCAACATTTGTCTTGTAGCAGCCCCCAACGACGACGGATGACTCTGCACCAAGACAATGCAAGTTCCAATACAGCTCGAAAATCAATTGAGTTTTAAAAGCAAGAAAACAAGAGCTGCAAGGTGAAAAGTTCCAGTCCACAAAAAATGCGATCAACGCCTACAAAGGCTCTATTTAGAATGTATCAATAAGCGAGTGGAATAACCGCTTCCAGAACTGGTTCCAAAGGTTGCAAATTGTATTTTTCTCCATGGTGTTCAAAAGTAATACATTGTTTTCTCTAGCTTACCTAAAATACAAAAGACTACCATCCTACACGAGACGTTTGTGTTCGGTTTAAAAGCTTTTGAAAATTCCGCAAAAATAAATTAGCAATAAGCATAGACATACTATAGATAGAGGCAACAAGCCATAGTCCGTTGCGTAAGCGGGAATGTCCGTCTTAGCTCTGGTGAGAGAGAAGGAGACAGACGATCAAAGGCTTTGCTGTCTTTCTCTGTGTCTATAGTATAGAAATTCAGCCAGAACCTTCGATTCTCCATCTCTCTCTTACAGGTTGACGCGCTCCGAGCTGGCTTCTTGCTTCTATCTGTAGTATCTCTATGGCTGTAAGACGTGCGAAACACACTTTTGGTGAAAAACGTTAATTGGTTCGTAAATCTTGAAAGATATTTGATAGGTACCAATATGTGCATATTTTAGTTCAAGCGATTTCCTATTCCTATGAGGTAAGATGTAGTTATACAAATCGGTATATTTCTTTTAATAAATACTTCAGTTTTCATGGTAATGAATATTTCACGAAATGAATAATAATTTCACCGGTGATTATAAATTGACTATAATATTTTATTTTAAACTAGGTGACGCTAACAAGACTTCTAGGTTTTATCATCATTACCGATTTCTTTAGTGTGTAGTCCCAACCTTTCCATCGGAACCAAACAATTCCTGAAAGAAAAATAACTTGAAACAATATTGGATCATGGAATAAACTCATATCATTATGATAAGCTCTTTTACAGCCAATAAAAATTTATATGGACATGGTATGACACAATAGTAGGTATATTATATATTAGGTGGTGAAGACTATTATTATTGACCGAGTACCGGAAGATGCGAGATAAGATGCGAGGCTTATAACCATGGTGTATCTACAGTTTTTTCCACTACTAGCCAAATTTTAAGACAAAAATTTAAAATAATTCACTAACGCACCTCGAGAAGCGTTTACCCCGTCGTCTGACTGACAAGTACTCTGTCAGTTTTCGATATATGAACGTAAGTTCTCGTACTCGTACTCAGAAGGTGCTCAGAAGCAAGCGAAGCAGATTTTGATAAAGCGATCGGACGGAGGCTGATTTTTATCAGCCGAACCGACGAAAGCTAATCAGCCGACGAAAACAGCGTTTTAAACGCAAATAGTGTTTTTTAACACATTTTCTATCTATGAAAGTTTTGAAAAATATTTTTATTTTTTAAAGTCCGGATTTGATAGATGTTTTGTATGTTTTAGGACCTGTGGAGGACAGGAACTATTAAGATGCCACCCAAAACGAAGAACGACAGCCGTGCTAGCAGCCAAGCTAGCAACAGGACAAGGAGGACAATGGAATCAACATCGGACTCGGACAGCGAGGACAACGAGGCAACAAGAGCCATGAAGATGGCAGAGAAGGCGGTGCAAGAATGCGAAAGGAAAGAGGAAGAAACCACGAAGTTCTTGAAAAAAATGGAAATAAGGAAGATACTCCGAGATAAAAGGGACCAAGCCGAAAAAGAAGTAGAAGAAGCGAAAGAAGCCGCCGAAGAGATGAGGAAAACCATCCAGCGCATGGAAGAGGAATTGACAGGACTAAGAAAAGCCATGGAGAGCATGGCAAAAGCAATGGAAGAAATGCAAGAGGAAAGGAGAAGCCGAAGCCGATCAGAAAGCGTCCGCAGAAAGACGCAAAGGACAGAATCCCCAATAAAAGACGAAGAGAGTGAAGAAGAGGAGATGGATTTCACGGAGATGATATCCATCAGGGAAATACAAAAAAAAGTAGCCGCCGCCCGAAGGAAAGCCAACGAGGAAGCGATGATGGACGAGGCCATCCGCGAAAACAAGGAGACAACGACGACGCGCCGACCACCACCCGTCATTATGCGGAGCATCCACCACTGGAGCTCCGTAAGAAAGGAAATCGAGAAAAGAAACATAAAGACGAGGTTCATAACAATCCGGGAAAGACTCGGAGTGAAAATACCCTGCGACGGACCAGAGGACTACAGGAATGCCACAAGAAGAAAGGATGGCAAGGATCGTCATCCGAGGATTAACGCACTGCGAGGACACCAAGGAAATCAGGGAAGAAATCGAAAGGCAAGGGGTAAGTATAAAACGACTAACCCAACTTCATTCCAGATTCGGAGAGAGAAGACCGCTACCCATCTACCTGGTGGAGCTGGAGCCTGAAGAAAAAGAAAAAATCCGGAAAATCCAACGCATCTAGAACGTGAGGATCAGGTGGGAAGAACAAAGAAGAGGAAAGGGGCCGACGCAGTGCTACAACGACTGCCCACGACCGAAGACCAAGCCGGCCATCTGCGCAAACTGCCAGGGAGAACATCCGGCAAACTACAAAGGATGTCCAAAAGCCCCAAACAACCAGAAGACAAGGACAACTGCAACAGCTGTAAAGAAGACAGGAGTCAGCTACGCCCAAGCCGCAGCTAACAAGAAAACAACGACGACAACAACAAAACAACAGATCCTCGAATAGGTGACAAAGCTATTAGCTCAGCTAATGGCTTAAAGTCGCTTGTAAGAGATCGGAAGAAAAGAAGACACACTCTATAAGGGTGTTTCAGCCGAAATTACCGGCTGAGGACGCACTTTGTAGAGGCAGCGCAAACACACACAACAGAAGACACAGACACAACGGAAGACCGCCGAAGAAAAAACCACCGAGGTTACACGGCCAAAAAGAAGACGGCTCGCCCCCAGCTGCTAGCCCTTTTAGCTAGGGACGAGCTGTACGCCGAAACGCGAACTATGATGATGAGACCCAAATGGTTATATACTACCTACCTATATTATGTCCTGTTTTCGAGTGGGATATTTATGTCTGTCATTTGGGGTAAAAAGTTCATTTTGATGCTTGTGAATTAATAAAGAATTTTTGTAAATATAAGTATTTGTCATGGTCATTACCCTATTTTGTTTTATTTTAAACCTGCCGCTAAAAACTTTACTAAATAATAAATATTAAGAATTTCAAGTGATCTAAAAAATATATTCACATGCTGTAAAATTGATAAATGCTGTTAGGTATTAGTAGATAACTTTCAAAATTACCTTGTCTAGCTGTCAGATCCTGAGGATCATTTAAGTATAAACCATTAAGTCCTCGTCCACAAGATTTCCACCACCATCCACCTTTCAGCATTGAAGCACAGTTCAGACTTGATCGGTCGTTGTCCCTGAATAAAAAAGACTGGGAGGTTAATTTACAATAAGATAGTACTAGATAGGGGAACGACTTAGCGATCCAAACATGTTATTTAATCGTATAAAAAACTTAACAATATCCGAGCCGCTTCAGCATACTTTGATCCCTTGGAGTCTACTGTTTTTTCAGTAAAAGCATGCCTTAAGAAAATGGCTGCTTTGGTCTTCGGCGATCCATTGCAAGACAATATTCCACGTGGTGCGTACTGGCTCTATTGTATCCTGAAGGAAATGTTGCGCGTACAATGTTCCGCCATAGAATATGGCAGCCGTAGCGTGTCAAGCTGTAAGGCTGAAAATATAGTGAAGCGGCTAGCAAAAAGTAATGCAGCGTAAACAAACATATGATATCTAGTAAAGTATATCGAACCAGTGCGTTGATAAGAGACTACTAAGTAAAAAGATTACTACTTGCACAATTTTGTGGAATACATCTTCCAATTTCATTATTTATTGATCCAATCTCACCCGATGGGACCGCTTCTTCATCATAATCGAGCTCGTGCCCGGCCTAAATTATTGTTGGCTGGGTCCTCCTTTTCCCTGTAAGTTTTTGTCTTCCCTGGTCTTTTCGATGTGTGTGTTTTGCGCTGCCTCTATGAGAGGCAAATCCTTAGTCAACGATCTCCAACTACAGGCGACCATATAGACTGGTTCCAGTAGTTAAGACTAGCTCCTTCGTCGGGATGCCCGTCATCTTTTTTTTTATTGTCACCAAGATAAATCTAACTACAGGTGTCATTCCTTTTGAGGCTGGCTTGAGCGTTTTCCTTGCCATGCTAATGTTTGGAGCTTGTGGGCGTACTTTGTAGCTCACTGGGTATTCTCCTAGGCAGTTATTATAGGTGGCTGGTTTGTACCTCAGTCTTGATCCTCCACACTTGACGAACTTGGTACTTACTTGGCATGTCGTCTGTTCGGGGGAGTTGTAACACTTTGCCGGTCAATTTCCTCTTCGTTGCTCTAATTATCGTATCCTCACTATAGATACTCAACGTGATGATGTTACTTTTCTGAATGTGGAATAGTTATTCATACAAATGATGAAGTAACTGTTTACTTTTATATTATGTACCGGGTGGTCCAATGAGCCGATCTCTCGGCTATATATCAGAAACTATTCATGTTATAACTTTAGGAATAAAAATTCCTTGGGAAAAGTGGACAAGAGAAATTGTTGGAAATTACTTAAAAGTTTCTAGGTTAACCGCTAGGGGGCGTAACCTGTAAAGAAAATTTTAAGAACCAGTTTTTTGTGAAATATGCCCAATTATACACAGTGTTAAATAAGTAAACTGAAAAAGGCCTAAATTTCGCACAAATTTGTTTGATTACTTTTTATTCTATTTTTCCAAATAAAGGGTGGGGGAAAGTGGGAAAGTGTGGATGAATACCTATAACTTTGGTTTGAATCAACCGATTTTAACGAAATTAGTGTCAATAGAAAGAGTGTAGATGAATTTTTTTTTATTGAAATTAACGTATCTCGACTGCTGAGGTCATTGACACAGTTACAGTATTTCATGATTTTTAGCTTAAACAGTTATGACATTCGATACTAAGTTTTAGGTAGAACATGTTAGATATGCTTTATTAAATTTATGTCTTTTAGGTAGGATAGCACTGTATTCACTTCACCACTAAATTTCAAGATATCACTGAGTGGTCCTTTTATATTGTGTTTGTGCTGGTAGCTTTGGTAGCGGGGACATTCCACTAGGAAGTGTTTAACAGTTAAATTAACAGAACATAACTGGCACAGGGGGCGATCTTCTTTTGTCATTATGTATCCATGGGTATAGCGTGTATGCCCAATGCGCAATCTTCTTATAATTATAATTCTTTTCTGGAGAGTGTGGAGTCATGGTGATACTTCAGACTAGGTTTTATTTCATGTAGAGCGGAGTGTGTTGTGTCCCAGTATGATTGCCAGGAGTCTCTTAGATGTTTTTTAAACAGAGATTTTAGGTCGTCATGGATTTGTAAAAATGTTTTTTGGGTTGTAGTTGTGGCCAGCTTAGCGGCGTTGTCAGCTGTTTCATTCCCAGTGATTCCAATATGTGATGGAGTCCAAATTATCGTGATCGTGGTGTTTTGAGAAAATAGTGTCTCGTATCTTTCATGGATTTCTTGTATTAGAGGGTGTTTTGAGTTAGCTTTCCTAATTTCTTGGATTGAGGAGAGGGAGTCTGTACAGATAGCGACCTTTTTATTTCTTGAGTTTATTATTTTGAATGCCTGGAGAATTGCAAACATTTCTGCAGTAAATATGCTACAAGTGTCTTCAAGAGCGGTTGTGTAAAGGGTTTCGTTTGAATTAATTGAATTAATTACATCTACTATAAAACAATAAAATTTAGTTTTAATTGTCATAAGGGTACTTTCGAATGAAAAAAAATTGCTTTCTTAAAAAATGTTTAACGGAAACACCTAATTATTGTGAATTATAATGGAACTGGATTGAATTCTTAACAAAACGGCGCAAACCGCATGTTGATAGCTTTTGTCGAACTCGAGATATAAATAAAAACGTTTCGTACGCTAAATCCTTCAATCTTCCCCATAGATAAAAGTCCAGACATATTAAGTCTGGAGATCTAGCTGGCCCTGAAAATATACTTACCCTTCCAATCCACCCATGTGGATAGCTTACATTCAAATAATCTCTAATTCGTCCGTAAAAGTGCGCAGGACACCCGTCATGCTGTAATAGGTATCATACCTCATGTTTGTAAGGAAATATCTTTCAATAAAACAGACAACTAATTATCCAGAAAATCCAAATATGTATCGCCATTTGAAGTTCCAAGAAATATGAACCTGCGATCTTTCCGTCAACTATACCACACCAAACATTAAGACTCCATCTACCTTGAAGCTACACTTCCTCTACACAGTGCGGATTTTCTTCAGGTCAATAATGCTTATTATGCAGATTAACACCACCCGCACTATTAAGCATACACAAAATTTTTGACATGATGTGCGGTTGTTCTTCTAGCAGATTTAACAATTGCAGTAACCTGAGATTGAAGCAGCATTTAATTGGACTTTCAGTCTTAATGATCGAAATTTATGTATGATATTTCTTTTACATATTTAATTTTAAGTTATAATACAGAGTGAGTCAATACTAAACTTACTTATGTTTATGCGTTTTTATTTATATCTTGACTTCGACAATAGCTATCAACATGCGGTTGGCGCCATTTTGTTGAGAATTTAATCCAGTTCCATTATAATTCACAATAATTAGGTGTTTCCATTAAACATTCTTAAGGAAAACAAATTTTAATTTTTTTCATTCGAAAGTACCCTCTACCTATGACAATTAAAACTAAATTCCATTGTTTTATAGTAGATGTAATTAATTCATCTACACTTTTTCTATTGACACTAATTTCGTTAAAATCAGTTGATTCAAACCAAAGTTATAGGTATTTATATATATATATATATATATTTATCCACAAACACTTTCCCACTTTCCCCCACCCTTTATTTGGAAAAATAGAATAAAAAGTACTTGAATAAATTTGTGCAAAATTTAGCCCTTTTTTAGTTTACTTAATTATACTGGATAAAATTGGGCATATTTTACAAAAAACTGGTTTTTACATTTTTCTTCACAGGTTACGCTCCCTAGCGGTTAACCTAGAAACTTGAAACATATTTCCAGCAATTTCTCTTGTCCACTTTTCCTAAGGAATTTTTTCTCCCAAAGTTATAACATGAATAGTTTCTGATATTTAGCCGAGAGATCGGCTTCTTGGACCACCCGGTACATTGCAGCTTCTCTTTTCATCCTAGTAAATACCAACTTTATGAGGAAGAATGTGTTTAACGGGCCCAAGTAACGTTGGAAATTATTTTCAGTTGAATTGATGTAGACTTCGATTCAAAGAAGAATAAGTAATTCAGTCGTCGGTGAGTTAATTTATTATTTACCAAAATACTGAATTTATTTGTATTAACACTAACTTTTACAGGAATTTGTTTCTCATACTTTCGGAAATTCATATTAGGTAATAATTAATTTGTATACTAGCTCATCGTGGATACTGAAAACGTGAAATTTCGAATGTCATCAATGTTTATTACCTGTTATAAGTAGAAAACGGACTATTATTACTTCCATACCACGGATCATTTAGAGAATCTCCGGCGTTTCCTTCATAGCCGTCAATTTCTAGTTTATAGTATTCAGCCTCGGAATATATTTTGAAATGAGAATATTGAGCGTATCTGAAAAATAGATAGAATCCATTATTTTTCCGAATTCTAACACACAATCTAAATAACACACACTTTTCAATGTAGTTCATTGTCAAGCATCGATATGATCTTCGATCGATATTATCTTATTTATATTATTTGATTAACATGACAGGCTTAAGTACAGCCTTTGTTGGTGAGGGTTATAAGATGCTATAAGTGCCTTAAATACGGGCATCTTCAACAGCACTGTCGGAGCGATTTTAACTGTGCAAAGTGTGCCAAAGATCACGATACCAGGAATTGTAATAGCTTGACATAACTGCCATCAGGCCGGTATTCTAGACGATAAGCACGATACCAGATCAAACAAGTGCCCGACATATAGTAAAAGGACACGTGAAGTTGTTTCGAATATCGACTCTGGTCAATAAACTAAATATCCGAGTAGCGCAGGCAAACAGGCCCCGTTTTATAAATGGGCAGACTGGGCATTTGCCCAGGGCGCAAAATTCTCAGGGGCGCAAAATAAAAGATATAAAAAAAATAAATGAGGGAAACTGGGAAACAAATTACCCACTAAAAATATCTGACATAATTGTTTTTAAAAATATATAAAACAGAACAAGTAAATACAGGCTACTGGGAATGTAAAATAAAAATAGTAAGTAACATAATAATAATAAAACATCTATACATAATATATATTACTTAAGTAAATATGCCATACATCCGGTGCATCCGCGCATGCGCTCATCTTCCGCTGTCACGCCAACAGCCTTATAACCTCAAACGTTGTTAGTTTATTGTTTGAGTTTGATTTTGATGAGTGTAGTTTTTGTTTGGGAGAAAGTAAGTGAGTAAGTAAGTGGTTCTGAATTTAGAAAGCGTGCTGCAAAGAAGGAGAGTGATAGACAAGAGTTGTTAAAGAAAGTGCCGAAAATAGCTACGTTTTTTACATCTGTTACGCCTTCTGCTGCCTCTAGTAAGGATACCGACACACTACCGGTACAAATAAATAATGATGAAGGTAATCCGGATATTGTTATTTGCAATAGTGATAACAGTAATGTGGATAGCCAAATTGTTTCCATTTCTGAGTCAAAATTTGATGAATTGTTGCCTTTAACTTTTAACATCAATGACCCGGCAACTTGGGACATCTCTTTGCCTTCTACTATAGAATCGGTTGTAAACAATCCACCAAAACAGAATTTTCAAGCAGATTTTTCTAAGTCTGAACGTATTTACAATGACGGATCTAAGCGTACACTTACACTAAAACTATTTAAATGTACTCTTTCTAACAGTGAATCTTATACTAGGGATTGGCTTATCTACTCAAAGTCGTCTGGTAAAGTATTTTGTGTTCCTTGCTGTTTATTTCAGCCTGTGGATAAAAAAACTGGATTTTCAGCAGGTTTCAACGATTGGAAACATGGTAATGTCTTGATTAAACAGCATGAACAATCAGTAGACCATCGTTCTAACATGTTAGCTTATATTAATAGACAAAAACAAAAAGGGCAAATAAATACACTTCTTTCAACCCAATATGAGCAGGAGGTCACTTATTGGCGAAATGTATTGCAAAGAATTGTTTCTGTTGTGAAATTCCTCTCAGTTAGAGGATTACCCTTTCAAGGTGACAATGAGCATTTAGGGTCTACTTCCAATGGATTGTTTTTAGGGTGTCTGGAGTTAATCAGTGAATTCGATCCTTTTCTTTCCCAGCACCTTGTTCAGTATGGAAATAAAGGATCAGGCCATGTGTCATATTTATCTGCAAAAACGTGTGATGAGTTTATCAGTGTAATGGCAGACTGTGTGCTACAAACAATGGTTGAAGAGGTAAAACATTCTCGCTACTTTGCCTTAATTGTAGATTCCACTCCTGATTGTTCACACACCGATCAATTAGCATTTGTTCTACGTTATGTTTGCAAAGATGCTAAGCCAAAGGAACGTCTCTTCAAAGTTCTTCCAGGAATAGGCCACACCTCAAGTAGCCTAGAAGATGCAGTTGTGAGTACTGTAACAAAATTAGGACTAAATATTGAGTTATGCCGAGGACAAAGCTATGACAATGCTGCCAATATGTCTGGAGCTTATGCAGGACTGCAAGCCAGAATTAAATACATAATAACAAATGAATTGAAGAGTACTTTCCCAAATCTTGAAGTAGCTGTTAGAATTTTTCTGACCTTACCTGTCACCAACTGC
This sequence comes from Galerucella pusilla, assembly GCA_910591695.1. Classification (NCBI taxonomy): domain Eukaryota; kingdom Metazoa; phylum Arthropoda; class Insecta; order Coleoptera; family Chrysomelidae; genus Galerucella; species Galerucella pusilla. The sequence goes on from CAJUYI010000073.1 coordinate 164,142, forward strand.
TCTGCAGAGAGAGGATTTTCCGCTTTGAATCGTCTGAAGAATGTTAAGAGATCTGCTCTTTCAGACAACAAGTTAAATTGTCTCATGTTACTGTGTTGTGAAAAAGACTTAACCCTAAGTACAGATTTTTCTGATGTAGTAAATAAGTTTGCCAAATTGAAGGCTAGAAAAAAATCTGTCATTTAAAATGCTTTGTACAAAGCAGGATCTTAAAAATATAATTTTATGTTGTAATCTTTGCTGGAAGTGTGAATTATGTATGTAAAATAAATGTCTACAGTTTTGTGAATGAAAGACGCGTTTTCTTGTTATTTCCTTCATAATGTATATGTAACATAGATTATTTACTTTTTACATAATAGTAATACAGGGGGCGCCAGTAGACCATTTGCCCAGGGCGCCAGTCACCTAAAACCGGGGCCTGCAGGCAAACCTAGGTAATGGACGACTAGCAACAAACGAAATCAGACCCCTAGCAGACACAAGAGATGTTTCCATTTTGTGTCTGCAGGAGCCTTACTCCTTCAGCCGAAATGGCAAACACTTATATTCCTGGCTTTACGCAATATAAGGCGGTATATGAGAAAGACCAAAAACCACTAACTGCGATTCTTGTACTTAACCAGGATCTTGAAGTAATGCAGATCAGCCAGTTCACCACTCAGAGGACTACTGTCTGTCAAATGAACTATCACAATGAAAGCCTCGTGGTTATCTTTATCTACTTTAAGTGGGATGGTGACATCGAAGAAGATCTGCAGCATCTTCAAGAAATAATTAATAAATATAGAGGAACTCCTATGCTAATAGCTGGGGATTCCGTTGTAAATCGTATTCTTGGTTTTCTAAACAGACCAACTATAGAGGAAAAGCTCTCGAAGAGTTCATCACAGTTAATAATTTATTTATTATAAATAGGGCACATGAGCCATATACCTTCTCCACAGACAATGGGGAGGACAATCTAGATGTCACCATTACTACCGGCAATTTGTTAGACAAAGTTATGCAGTGGAACGTGATCGAAGACATAATCCAAAGTAATCATCGATACATCGAAACTCATATTGATTCCGACAAGATGGATGACACCTGCGAGGCGATCTGTATACGATTCGCTCGGAAGGAAGCAATCGACGATGTTGCGGCTCCTCTAACGGAGCGACTCGAGGGCCTCCCTTTGGATCAGGCACATGACATCGACAGTTTTTGTTGACGAATTAAGGCAGTGCTTGCAGGATATAACGAGGCTGGCTTGCAGGGTCTCCAATAGAAGAAACAGAGATACTCCATGGTGATCTGAGCGACTTCTAGGGAAAAAGAAAAATATAGCTAAACTGCGTAAACAATATCAACGCCTTAAGCGAAGAGGCTTAGATTGGAGGGGTGTACACCGACAGTATCTCGAAGAAGCTGTCCTCATGGAAGTCCTTTGTCGATGAAGATCTACAACGTGACCCCTGGGGAACAGATTACAAACTTGCTGCGAATAAGATAAAAATCAGCAATACACTGTCAAACGTGCGCCGCATAGATGGCTCTGTTACTACTCTTCTTCAAGATACGTTGGAGGAAATTCTAAATAGGCTTATGCCAGATGATGAAGATTTTAATGAGGATTAATATCACGCCGATATCAGAGAGACCGCAAGAACCTGTATTGGAAACGTAAACGAGATAGTCACTTTCAGCGAGGGTGATATGGACGAAGCAGTATCGAGAATAAAGCAGTATAAGGCTCCCGGTATCGACCAAATTCACGGCAAAATCATTGTTTTGTGCTATCAGCACATCAAACACCATCTTTAACGTCTATATAATGCTTGTCTGACGATAGGTTACTTTCCACGTCGGTGGAAAGTAGGTAACCTTGTTACTATTCTTAAATCTTCCGATCGGGATCCTGAGGATCCCAAAGCACTGCACCCAATCACACTGCTATCCGAACTGGCAAAAGTTCTTGAGCGTCTTATCCTTAACAAGCTTTCTTTGATGAGGCCCAGTTTGGCTTCCGCAGGGCACGTTCCACAGTGCACGCAGTTTCTGCCCTAACTTCTCATACAAGACAGGCAAATAAGCATAGTCTAGTCCTTTTTGTTGACATATCGGGAGCATTTGACAACCTATGGTGGCCAAGCGTTATAACTCAACTTGACCATAAACAAGTCCCGAGTTCGATTCTTTTCCTCATCAAATCTATCGCAGAACAGAAATCCAGTAGTCAGGCTGGATGGGAATCCTGTGCAAAGGGTCACAAACATGAAATATCTTGGTATCATCCTCGATGAGAAATTACATTACAGAAATCATATAATATATACATCTTTCAAATCCTAAGGCGATACACCTACCGAAACTGGGGAAACATCGACAGGCTGCAAAACTCAATTAAGGTTATCTATACGAGTGCGATTATCCCCATTCTCTCATATGGTATTGAGGTGTAGGGACACAGAATTGCTAAAATGGTGAACAGGAGGGAGTTCAGAACAACCCAGGCAATCTGCTTAAGAGCCATGCTCGGCGCATACAGGTCAACGCCAAGTGAAACGCAATGCGTGCTTGCGCAGTTACCGACGCTCCATCTACACCTCCAATTTGTGGAGGCAATGATTTCTCTAAAGAAGACGGACAATTGCTGGGGACAAGGATCATCACGGAAGATCCAAGATACTGGACGGTAGTTAAACTCGATGCAAACAGGATCCTACCATACAAATGGCAAGAGGAATGGGATCACTCAGACAAGGGGCGGTACGTGTACGAACTGATTCCAAACATAAGATACTGGCTCGACAATTGTCAAGAAAGACTGAAGCGGGAAACTACGCTGCTGCTTAGCAGCCACGGAAATCTCGGTGTACACCTCCTCCACATAGGAAAGGGGGCTTCAGTATGCGCACAATGCGATCAAGTAGATAGTCCAAACAATAGAATTATGGCATGTCAAAATTTTGATGAGCAACGCGTAGAGGTTGTGCGAGTGCTGGGTCACTTCCAAGGGAACGTCGCTCAGACCATCACTCTACTTGGCAACAATGTAAACTTATTGAGTTAGTTCATTATAGAGGAAGAAAATTGATTGAGAGGGAAACCAGAGTTTAAATTTAAAATAACAATCAATTTTCAGGTATATAGCCACCTCTAGGTACAAACACAAGTACCAAGTACTGTTTAGATAAGTAACTTAGTTAAGGTAGCTTAATTAGAAAAAATAAGTTGAATGTTATAGTTATTAAAGGGTATGCGGTTAGGATTTTGTTATTCGTTTTCATATTTTAGTTCATGTTGTTTCATTATAGTTTACTGATGCAATATGTTGGTGCAAATACAAATATCCTATAAAGGTATGTACGAGGCAGCTACTAGATGCAGGCAGCCAGGGGTTAATTATAGGGACCCTGAAGAAGGCGGTGCTCCTTGGACAACCAAGAAGCACATGATTCTTTCCTACGCACACTAATTGTATGTTATTAGTTTATTGATATGTATTAGTCAAATAAAGTGGACTCCTTCCATTCCTTTCCTTTTCTGAAAGTGACTTGTCATGCTAGGCTAGGGGTGTATGGTGGGAACTTTCCTTCCCTTCCTTTTTTTTGTGCAAAGTCCTATCTTTAATTTGAAAGGTTTCTTCGATAAATAAGCAATTTTAACAGAAATTGGTTGATCTACATTGACATCGAGCTACCAGAATTCCTTCATCCACGAGCTTTTTTAGTTTCCATAATACCAAATGTAGATTCTTTGGTTTTTGGCTAAGTCTCTTGAAGGCAATTTCTTTTAGAATTTCCGGAAAAGGCTGTATTTTTGTCTACTAAGTCTCATCTTCCGTATTTAGAACTATTTTTTCATTTCCAGTTACTAAAATTTTATTTTGGATAAAAGTGTGCCCTGTAGATGTTTGAAGAACTAAGCCGCTTCCAGCAGGTGGTGGTTTTTAACTCAGAATTCATGTTCTAATGAATGACTTGGGGCATTGGCATCAACGACCAAAGTGCATTTCTGGTGGTCAACGTTCCCGCTGACTAGTAAGTTTTGTTCCTTTTTATTTAAAATGTTATTGCAGATTTTGGGGATCCCAGTAGATGCCCGCACCTTAGTGTCAGCATTTATTCGTTTCCTTGATGACAGCCGGACTTAATAGTTTTTGTTTCGTACGAATCCATTTTGAAGTATTAGTGGTGGCGTGGAAATACATCAATTTAAAGCATGTTTAACAAAAAAAATTAATAAACACCTGAACAACTATAAATAATATTTTTTTTTACTGAACTACTTTCGAACTACTCTCTAATGTCCCATCTTTTTTCTATGTGTGTACTGCAAACGCCAAACGTGATGGCCATCCCGCCCCTATGCGAACAAACTCATTTTTAATGTTACCTCCCACTACAGCTCTTGCAAATAAATGCTCTGTACACAGGCGTATAATTAGTGATCTTAATTATTTCAGATCACTTACTTAGATTTCCGGCCTGTCCCCAAAAAGATCAGCAGGAAAGCTAGAAAAGACAGCTTGAGCAAGGGGATCCACTCTCTAAGGTAATCTTCAGTCGTAGTCAGTCGGCTGAGGAAGTACTTCAAGAGGCAGCGACATACACACACCCCGGGAGCGACGAAAAACTAAGAAGACACCGAGAGAAAAGTAACTATTACAAACCTCGTGTGAACAGAAGATCGCCAGCCAGAACTTTTTCATAAACCAAGAAAAGAAAATGGACTATCCCAGCAGATCGGACTGAGGCCTCATCGGAAGAGATGAGGCGTGGAGGAATGTTCTTCCCGGGATGCATTGCTCCTAGAGGAGTGCATCCTGGAAGGGAAGGGTTTGATAGAAGTGTGTGTGTGTGTATCATTAGTTGTCATCCAATTCTTTTGGCGTTTGGCATTGTCAGAAGTAATTACACCACTGCATCAAAATTACCGATTTTACTGACAACATGCTTGAATAAAAAATTAAAGTTTATTTTGATGCACGAGTGTAATTCGGTAGAATATTTCTCGAGTAGAAGGAATAAAAGTATTGTATTTTTGGGTTTACTTTCGGTCACTTTTTCTTGAATAGAACTTTAAGAATCTTGTCCAAATCGTGACATATTAACGAATTTTAAATTGTCACAATGACAAATGCGCAATTTTAGCACTCGTTTATAGTTACGGACCTACAGGGATAGATAGCTAGCGGCATCTTATCGATAGTTAGCGGCAACTTATCGGCTGTAATATACCAAGGACATTGATAGTTTGCGATAATTTTGTCATCAGCATTCTCTATAACAAAATTATCTCGGTATTATCAAGACCCTAGGGGTATTACCACTGATAAGATCCCGCTTTATATGGGATTTTTAATACAGGAGGGTAATATTTCGAATAATTTTTGTGTTGTATCTTGAAAAATGTCATCGCCTAACAAATTCCCAGTTATCAAGAGTCAGGCACGTGTATTTCACCTTGTTACAGAGAAATTGAAAGTAGTACTACACTGGTTATAACATCACATTATGTGTGAACGCTAATTGATAGCTCTTCATTTAAATACCAAATTAGCATTACGTGCGAAAATATTTACTATTTTGGTGCTTTGTGTACACGACAATATAATTTTGAAACATTATTGATTGTTTGCTGTATTTAATCTAACCTTCATTGTTTGATTTGGTGAAAGTCAAAATTATACATATTTATTTAACTAGTTTTTGTTACCAGTCAGGTAGTGGATAATTTCACGTCGAAACTTTATTTTTTTAGTATGAAATATCCGATTTTTTATTGGAGTAATTATTATACAGTTCAGCCGATATGAAGTGCTACTTTATTTTACTAGAATTTTTTACCATGTAATTCAATAATTACAATTAAAATTTAAATAATACGGAGTTGCAATACAAAATACAGTCGCCTGGCGTCTGCTCTTCACACATTATAATGTGCGTATGAAGAGTTTTTTTACAAAGCTTCAACTACACTATATTTTAAATTGAGGAATGAATTTTCGGAAGTAATTGCACAAGTGCATCAAAATTGTTTCATCCAATGTAAATATATTTTTTTTCAGCACAAAAGCTCATAAACTGTCGCCACACGTATTGTCTGTTGTGATTGGTGTTCTTTGGTTCGCTTTCCATCACTTAATTTTCTATAATTCCTAATGAATCACATAACCGAAACGAGACATTTTTAAAAATATTTTTTGACTATACTTGTCAAACTGATTTTATTTTTAATTTTTATGGATTCACAATGGGATTACCGTGCAGAATACTAGCGGACAGTGAAAGTCACAGTATTCTGGAATGACCTCTGACATAATGCCTCCAACAGTAAATTACGACCTGCCTTACACCGTCCTAATTCCAAATAGAGATGAATGGGTCCTCCGTGAGGATGATCTATTAAGAGCAGACAGCTGTTGGTACACAGACGGCTCAAAAACACCCTCAGGCTCTGGTGCAGGTGTATACGGGCGCAGACCTAGGACAGAAATTTCAACCTCTCTAGGATCCTATGCAACCGTATTTCAGGCGGAAATTTACGCCATTGTTTCATGTGTGAAGAGAGTGGAGCAAGCCAATCTCATACATAGAACAATAAAAATTTTCTCGGACAGCCAAGCGGCTTTAAAGCACTTAGCTCTCGCCGTGTAACGTCGAAATTGGTTTTAGACTGCCAAAAAAGACTCTCCTCAATAGGAGAACTCCATAAAGTATTGCTGGTCTGGATCCCTGGCCATTCTGGCATGAAAGGAAACGAGAAGGCAGACTTTCTTGCAAGGGAGGGTGCCGCACGTGTTTCTATCGGACCAGAACCCACAATTGGCATTGCAATAAGATTTGCCAAACAAACATTAAATACCTGGACAGCAAGAAGAGCTTTAGACTTCTGGCATAATTTACCAGGATTGGTTCATTCAAAGGCTTTTATACATCCTTCGAAGAATGTCTCCAAACAAATGTTAGACCATAGCAGGCATGACCTACGTTGTCTAACAGGCCTTTTAACAGGCCACTGTCATCTGAATCATCATATGCTAAAACTTGGACTGTCGGAAGATCCGACTTGCCGTCTTTGTTTGGAAGATGATGGAACAGCAGAGCATATAATTTGTGCCTGCCCCGCCGCGGCTCGAATCAGGTATCTGATGTTTGGCAGGGTCTCTCTCTCGCCCTCGGACCTGAAATATCATTCACCAAATAAAATAATAATAATAATTTTATTCACAAAGTATTACAAATTCACAAAGTAATTACAAATATGTTTGGTAAGTGAATAAACAACCCGAAGGTCTCCGATAGGTGTACATACACCTGCTTCGACAAAATACATATAAATAAAAATAACAGTAATCAATTTAATAATGTTAGATATGTTATTACAACTCTGATAACATTATGATTAGAATCAGAGTTGAAATAATCGGTTTTGTTAAAAAGCTGAATTTGTTTGGTGAAATCTGAATAGGTGTGAGCCACGATAGACTCTTGTGAGTTCGCAGTGGAGGGCCTTATAGACCCACTCACCACAAACCTAACCTAACCTAACCGTGGATACGTAAACAATGGAATTATCGCAGTGCTCTTTCGGTTTCTACAGTGCAGTTACCGCTGTAATCAATCGACAATTGCACTCCTCTCATGGGATTTTTTACACAAGTGGGAAATATTCCACATAAATACTCGTCTTTCCATATTTTATGAATTTCATAGATCCCTAACTATCCGATCAAGTAGCCTCATCTCTTAATTTGTTCGTATTTTGATTGTCTACGGTTTCTATACAGAGTGGGCCACAAAAAACAGTCCACCCCGATATTTGGCAGTATTCCTTAGATTTTAAGGACACATTTTTACGATACAGGCATCCGTCATTCAACCCCCTCTCTTCGTCTAAAACGAATATCGCTATAACCCCTTTTATACGTTCCGCCGTTCTAAAAAAATGTAAAAGTGATAACAAAATTGTTTTCAAATTGCACACGTCCCTACCCTTTTGTTCTAAGATTTATTGCCTTTTCTGTTATTGTTTCTAAGCCGCTTTTCTGTTTGATGTGTGACACATGCTCATTTTAACCACTTCAGCAAATCAGGGTTGTTTATAACCAGCAATTTTCTTTTATGGCGCTATTTTTGGAGGAGTCGGAGTGTAGCGGAGAAGATGTGTTAAGAAAAGTCTTCCACTAACTGTGAATGCTCACTAAGAAAAATGCGATGAAACTTCGTGTCTTGACCGCTAATATAGCATAATTATGCTTGAATATTACTAAAAAGTTTTGTGTTTTGAAAGTATAGTGTCGAATGTTCAAATGCTTTCGTTTTTCATATGAAATAACGTCGAGTGGCCTTATCGATGATCTGACTTAATCAATGTACTATTTTTACTGGTTAAGAGGATAATAAAAAATGAGTTGGCGTCCAAGTTATCGTTTCTGTACCAGCCTTCTTCCTTGTATGATGGTTACAAAACATCCTAATTTAGGTAAAGATCCAAGCCTGGGATATACCGGTACCTATTACGAATTCTACGTGCCGGTAAGACATGTTGCAAATTGGCCAACGTGCTTAGGTTACAAATTGGCCACAACGGGTCATGTTACAATTTACACCATCTTCGCAAAAAAGTCTTGATTAATTTAAAATACAACACCTCTTAAAAATGAAACACTACGCCTACGGTTTGCTAATGTATCATTTTTTATGTCACCTCAAAAAAAATCGAGGAGTGTTGAATCTTGGGATCTTGCAGGCCATTCAATAGAGCCTCTCCTTCCAATCCATTTCCTGGGAAATCGTTCATTGAAATATTGCCTCACAGCTCCACTGTAATGTGGATGTGCGCCGTCTTGTTGGAAAAATAGATCTTCCAGCTCCTCTAATAATTCGAGATATGTTTCTCCTTTTAAGTTATGCCATCCATGAAAAATGGCCCAACAATACGATCCCCATAAATTCCTACCCACACGTTTAATATAATGGATGTTGGGCATGTGTTTCGTGGAATACCCCGTTTAACTTTGAAGTGTATTTCAATGTCCTTCGTGGCATATAGCCAGAGAAGTAGTTGTTGCTTCTTAGTGAATGGTCTTTTTTGTTTGAGGCTTTACTAAGATGGCAATGGAGCGCAGAGGCACCTAAGTGGTATTCAAAGGCAGGCCTGCTTAAGTATCACTAGGGCCATGAAAACAACTCCGACTGCGGCCCTGGAGGTAATAGTAATCCTACCACCACTGCATATCCTCATTCAAGGAAATGCTAGATCTGTTAGTCACAGATTATTACAGGGACCTTCTCCGATAAGCCAAGAACACGGTAAGGTCTACAAAGAGCTATATGAAGAAATGAAGGCAGATCCAATACTGGGAATACCAACGGATCAGATTGCCCCACAATATAGTTTTAAAAACGAATATACAGTTTACATTCCAGAGAGAAAGGACTGGGATGCAGGGCTTCCTATAACAGCGAATTTCATCTGGTACACTGATGGCTCGAAAACAGACTCCGGAGTAGGAGCCGCAATATATGGGGTACAAGAGAAGATCACGATCTCTCTAAGCCTAGGGAAACATGCTACTGTCTTTCAGGCAGAGGTACTGGCGGTGCAATGCTGTGCAGAAGAGTTGATGAGACAGGAGGTGGATAACCAAAGAATCGTCATCTACTCCGACAGCCAAGCAGCACTTAACGCGATATGCTCTTATAGAATAACATCAAATCTGGTGTGGGAGTGTCGGAAGGCCCTAAACAGACTAGGCAGTCATAATAGAGTGCCTGGGTACTAGGCAACAAAGGAATAAAAGGCAATGAAAAGGCTGATGAATTAGCCAAGCAGGGAGCAACGGAGGTTATGATAGGGCCAGAACCTTCCTGAGGAATTGCAAAATGCCTAAGTAAAGAGAGCATCCACAAATAGATAAACAGCCAGGCGTTGCGCTGGTGGTATGAAACCCCAGGACAAAGACACGCAAAATTATTCCTTAAAAGCCCTTCGACAAAAATGTCACACGACCTACTATGTCAAAGTCGGGAAACGACGAGGATGATGGTGGGAATGCTGACCGGACATTGTAGGCTGAGGAAACATATGCACACAATTGGCCTTGCAGATGACAGCCTGTGCAGGTTCTGCCTGGAAGAAGACGAAACCGCGAAGAACATTCTCTGTGAGTGCGAAGGCCTAGCAAGTGTGCGGTTTCACTTACTCGGAGAAGAAAAACCGAAGGCAGAGAGCTACGCAAAGGAGGCGATATCCAGGCTATTAAGTCTAATAAAAAAAATAAAGCTAGATATTGAGCTCTAAATATGGGGAGGACCACAATCGATCTGCAAAGGTCGCAGTGGGATAGGACAAAGAGCCACTCCAATTCTAATCTAATCTAATCTAAGATTGCAATTAATTTGAATAAAGTAAATAAATGATTTCAGAGCAATTCTAAATGGTTTTATCGATTTTTGGGGAGTTAATTGTTAAGTTTTTTCAATTTGATATGTAAAATAGTGTTTATACTGTTCAGTTCGATGACGAGGGACACTAATTAATCTATAGTTGAAATCATTATTAGGGCTATGAATATTTAAATCCACAAATTATTTTATCTCTTTCATTTTAAAAAGAACTATAGGATTTTTACGATAAAAAGACGATGATTTTTAGTTACTTCCCTGCTTATCAGAATAAATATTAATTCACCAACCGTAAATAAAATTTATCCTCAACAGCCAGGGCAATTTACAGCTAACGGGTTGGCAATACTACAACAAGTTGTCAGATCAACTGGTAAAACTCCCCAGTTTGTTTTGACGTTTATTGACATTCGATCATCGTTTGATATTTACATGTTTTTTTGGTGCTTTTACATTAATTGTTTCTTTAAGATTGAAAAAACCTTTATTTTCATAACTAGTTATTCAGGCAGTGTGTAGTTAATAAAATGCCGCAGCAGCTGAACAGTAAATATCAAGAGATGGTTACATCTTTGTTAAGCTATTTTGAACGAGAATGCCGAAATGGGGGGCCGCTTCTGCCGCTTAATAATGCTGTAAGAGACGTAAGTAATAGTATTCGCTAACATCAATCTAACATCAGATTGACTTTTCTAGTTTTCGTTAAGTGAAGAAACCAACTACAGCTTGGCTACATCACAATATTTTGTTTTGCAACGTCATCGTCTTTTTATCGTAAATAAACTATAGTTAGTTTGATCCAGTTTTCTCATGCTAATTTGGTAATAGTGTTACAATTTTCTAAAAATAGATATATATAGAGTTCAAAGATTGATACGCTATTTCTCAATAAGCATACACATTTTATGTTTGACGTTATAACTACCAGATTAGTCTATAAATTGTTTCGACCGTAGTTGAAAACTACTTGTTTTAAAATATTTAGTTCCTTATAAACTGATGTTGTTATATAATGAATGTAATTTAAACCATATGGTTGATATCGTATTAAATTTTATTGAAAAAAGTTTGTTGATATTCATTACAAAAAATGGATTATTCAGAGATCATTTCAATAAAAACTATCCACCCCCACATAATTCTGAAGGCGTTACTTTTGATAAAAAATGAAAGAACATTTTTCTTTTTGTCATTACTTTATTAGAAGAGACTAAATATTTTGTGTCGACATCTCTCGGTCTTTTGATAGTCATTGTCAAAATTTCCACTAGAGGGAGAGGGGTTCAGTTTAAGGCTTAGAACATAAAACAGACAGGAAAGAGCATTTACCAAATAAGTTTGCGTCCAAATAGGAGGTTGCAAATGGCGAATAGTCGTTTCCGTTTTGACAGTGGCGTACTGTTTGTATAGGGTATGGGATATGTGAAATTTTAAAATAATTGTAGCTTATTGAAATGTATTAAATATAAAACTATAAGCTGCCTATGTCCTATACAAACAATATTGTCTAGGAGCAATGAAAATACGAATATAGAAAAATACTTCTGATAATACTTTCGTTTAAACTTATTTTCACCAAAAAAAACTCCATAAACAAGGCACGTTCTTTTATTCACCGGTAGATCCACCAATCGACCAACTGCGTTTTTATATTCATTGGTGGATTGTAGATTGAAGAAATGACGCGTTCATTTATTACTGTTGCATCAACCAAAATTGCACCACTCCACCGTTGTATCGAGGTGTTGGATAACTTTGGTGGTTCACAAAATGACAGCTTAACCTCAAGAAACTAACGATTTTTTGGAGCAGTCAAAGAAATGGACGAATTATTATTAATAGAAATAAATTTAAAATGTGGTAACAAGGTATTGACGGCGCTATTAACAGCGTCAGAAATTGAAAAAAATTCAAGTGGAACTATCAGATTATGAGATGAACTGCTAATAACAACAATCAACTTAGAAATAGATTGTCAGTCGTCAGATGATTTAAATAACTACTTAGTTTTTTTATGTGCCACTGCTGACTCCAACATGTCGATGCAGCGGAGACAAATGAGTCATAATTAGGGTGTTGCAAATGGCACCTTTCGTCGCATTTTCTTATACAGCTAATGAATGACAAGACTCCTTCCTGTCTGTTTTATGTTCTAAGGTTTAAGGTCAGTATGGCCAACAAAAAGTGGTTTTTATGACAAGAATGACAGTTAATGCCTACCATTCAATAGCTCAATTCTCAACGCATCGGAGGCCAATAATTCTAGGAATTTTTGGCAAGTCGACATTTCATTAGAGTGGCTCTTTGTCCTATCCCACTGCGACCTTTGCAGATCTATTGGAGTCCTCCCCATATTTAAAGCTCGATATCTAGCTTTATTCTTTTTATTAGACTCAATAGCATGGATACCGCCTCCCTTGCGTAGCTCTCTGCCCTCGGTTTTTCGTCTCCGAGTAAGTGAAAGCGCACCCTTGCTAGGCCTTCGCACTCACAGAGTATGTGCTCCGCGGTTTCGTCTTTTTCCTGGCAGAACCTGCATAGGCTGTCATCTGCTAGGCCAATTGTGTGCCTCAGCCTACAATGCCCGGTCTGCATTCCCACCATCATCCTCGTCGTTTCTCGACTTTGACATAGTAGTTCGTGTGATAGTATGTCTGAAGAGCTTTTGAGCAATAATTTAGCGTGCCTTTGTCCTGTGGTTTCATACCACCAGGTTCTGGTCCTATCATGACCTCCATTGCTCTCTGCATGGCTAATTCATCGGCCTTTTCATTGCATTTTACTCCTTGGTGACCTGGTACCCACGCTAGGGTCTCTCTATTAAGACTACCTAGTCTGTACAGGGCCTTGCGATACTCCCACACCAGATTTGATGTTATCCTATATGAGCGTATCGCCCTAAGTGCTGCTTGCTGTCGGAGTAGTTGACGATTCTTTGGTTATCCACCTCCTGTCTTATCAACTCTTCTGCACAGCATTGCACCGCTTTTACCTCTGCCTGAGAGACAGTACCTAGCATGTTTCCCTAGGCTTAGAGAGATCGTGATCTTCTCTTGTACCCCATATATTCCGGATCCTACTCCAAAGTCTGTTTTAAAGCCATCAGTGTACCAGTTGAGATTCGCTGTTATAGGAGGCCCAGCTTCCCAGTCTTTTCTCTCAGGAATAGAGATACAACTAACTATAATAGACCTGCTACAAGAATCTAATGGAAAATGGACATAAATAACGAATATAAATAAAAACAAATATAACTGACTTTTGACATAACTAGTGACAAAATAATAGACACAAAACAGTCCTATAGAAGTGAAAGTTTATAGGATGACCTTGATTACAAAAATGAGGTTTCAAACCCATCCACCTGAAGAGCAAGTTGCAATTCAGTTGTCGAAACAGGCCTGGCAGCTAAGGCCTTTAGCACGAAAAGAAGAAAATATTTTAAAATTCATCAAAGCTGTCATATAGCATTGTTGTCACCATTGTCTTTTATAGATTGTTTCCTTTTGCCATTTGCTGCTGTTATTTGTGTTTTAATTAGGTACTGTAAGTCTTATCAAGTGTGATAATTCATAATATTTATAATGGTTGGTGTGAAGTGTTGCGTTCCTGGGGACCTATTCTCAGCTGCTGAATGTTGAGATACGCATACGTAATGTTTATAAATGCGAAGGTTCCTATTTTTGAACATTCGCAATTGGTTCGCATGCGTATGTATCATTCGAAATTGCAGCGAGCGGGATATTTTAAGTAAATTACATATACGAATGCGTATTTGCCATACATAACCTCGTCCTTCACCTTACAAAAATGTTACACCACGCTATTATTTTTGTATGTGAAATTTTGAATTATTTTTACTGTGTATGTGAATTTAAAAATCTATTTAAAGAATTTTGTAACAATATTAATATTAATAAACAGAATATTAGCAACTACATTCTTGATTATCACTTTTTCGGTAAATAATATTGATATTTAAATTTTTTCCAAGGATTTATCTATCTTTGAATACATATTAAACAGTTTTTATTAGAATACCTGTTTAAAATGTATCCCAAAATTAATTGTAATCGAACCAATTTGAACATATTTCTTTACATGTCTTTTCTCATCACATCTCTGCTGGCCATCCGTCTATCTGTCTATCTGTCTATCTGCCCGTCTGTCACCAGACTGTATCTCATGAGCCGTTAGAGTAAGAATGTTGAAATTTTCACAGATGATGAATTTCTATTGTCAATATAAAACCACGTACCTTTTGTTACCTTCGAAATCTTCAAGTTCGACTCTTAGAGAATATTCTTCGTTATTGGTTAGCATATAAATATTTTCATTACCCAACCAAAATTCTTTTGACGCATCACCAAAACCATTTTTATAATCGTTCCAATCCCTATTGAAATTTTCCCTTGGGTAGCCGAAATCATCTCGTCGTTGAATCACCTGTAAAAGATATTATGAACATAATAAGATTTAATATGCTGTTTATTTGAGATCTTTATAAATATAATTTCATATAATTTCATGTAATTTAGACTAACAAACTAACAAAAAAGCACTGAAGTGATTTAACACTTGTGTTGTGCATTCATTTAGTAGTAAATTAAACATTAAAAAATTTAAAA
This sequence comes from Galerucella pusilla, assembly GCA_910591695.1. NCBI lineage: Eukaryota > Metazoa > Arthropoda > Insecta > Coleoptera > Chrysomelidae > Galerucella > Galerucella pusilla. The sequence continues at coordinate 179,170 of CAJUYI010000073.1, forward strand.
ATTATACATAGTTGATTTGTTTCAATAAAACTAGGGATAGTTAAAAAAAGAAAAACATTTAGGAATAATTAAACATACTTGAGAATTGATGATAGTTGTTATAGATATATGATTTTGATAGTTTTGAAAATTGTTTATAATTATTTACTTGTTTAATAGAGGCAGGCAGCATGTTATAGGTTTTAGGTAGTGTGCAAATTAGAGATCTATGGCTGAGATTTTTATTATTATCTAGGTATGCTGAGTAGTAGATTGATTCTACATCGTGTATTACAGATCGAGGATATATAGTGAGGCGACTGATTCTTATAAGCATAAGTACATAGGTTGTGAAGATACAGACACCAGACACCTAATATTACCAATATCTTCCGAATAAAGCAAATTTGTGTGATATATCTTATTTTTCTTATAGATAATTTTCAATATATAATTTTGAACAGTATTTAATTTTTGCAAAGCGTTATTATATGCTCCTCCCCATATCAAAATACTATAACGAAATATCGTGATTTATAGATCATTAAAAGTATCTTCTTCGGGAGAAATTCTCTCATCTGGTAAAATTTGTATATAAGTTTTCTTACTTTCTTGGTTAAATAATCAATATGACTTTGCCATTTAAGATGTTGGTCAATAATAATTCCCAAGTATTTGATTTCTTTTACTTCTTTGAATTCAAATACTTCGTTAATTTGATCTTTTTCTCCAGCTATTGTTATGGAGGTAAAATTTGGTCTGGTAGCTTCAGAAACAGTAAAAGCAACATAGTGTGTTTTATTGACATTTAATGATAGCTGATACAAATTTAGGCAGTTGGTGATATTTTTCATTTCATTTTGTAGAATCGCTTTTGTTTCATCCCAAGTATCCCCAGTAAAAATAACAACTGTATCATCTGCGTATGATACTATTTTAGCCATTGCATTTATCGAAAGAAGTGAGT
>CAJUYI010000073.1:201961-234453 GCA_910591695.1 Galerucella pusilla
AAAGGTCTGAGTCGAAAGTTAGTAAACTTTTACCAATAGTCATCCATCTAAAGTTACATGTGTGGGAAGTAAACAAAGAAATGTATTACTGATTAGATCAAAAATATGTTAAAAAGACAACAACAATCAGATTATATCTATTCAATGTGTTCACTATTTTGTTGATAGCATCACAAACAAGCCTTTTAATGAAATTTGTTTCCTGTTCCGTCTTTATTGAAAATATTATCGATCAGGCCGCCCACTTTGATAACATAAGGTTACTTCAATGTTACAGGTGTAACTAAGCTGTCTGGGACATCTAACAATCAAAATTGTTTAAACTGAACATTTTTTTCATTCACAAAAACAACTGCGTCAACCGCTTGGGTTATTGACAGTTACAAAGCTAACTGATAGTTATGCACTGCTTCAGTATAGTCAAATGCAGTCTTATGATGCGGGTTATACGATTCAGCAAAGACTTTCTCACCGTTTTTGTTTTCTTTTATTGCGTTTAATCATAACCAAAGATTACAGAATAAAAATATAAGATGTTTCACTCCAGGGCGGTTTGATTCAAGTTGCTGTTCCAAACGGACGCCGCTCTCATAAATTATGTTTACATCTCGCTTCTGTTGTCAATAACGAGACCAGTAGGTACCAGGGAAGTTCGAAAAGCTTATTTTACTTCAAGCTATACAGGGGTAATTAGAGAAATATATATTTAAATTAATAGGATTCTTTACCACAAAGGTTTATTTTTAAATGTTATTTATTTCGAAAAATGTTCGGGATATGAATTTGAAAGGATGAGTAAAAAATTAAATTAAATTTTCAAAAAGTTTTTATCCATTTATAACCATACAACCATTATTATAATATTATTCTTACTTTCGGAAGACACGAGACTAATGAAATATACAAAATTCTGTGGCCCTTAACTAACCCTTAAGTACTAACCTACTAACACACCGTCTCACAGACGGTATCGAAAGGTTGAGTATAAAATATCTCCCCACTCCGCGCACCAAACGTCGACCAATCACGTAATTTCAGTACATATTAGCAGAAATTAAAAAAAAAAAAATGCGAACAGGCCCAACTTTAGGCTTTGCATTTTTCTTATTGGTCTGTTAATTTTTTGTGTTTTCTTGCTTAATGTACTTGTTTATATCCCTATTATAAAATAAATTATTTTAATTTGTCTCCGTAATTTTCTATTAACAAATATTACAAAATATTAAGTGCTTAAGCATTGCTATTGAAGAGAGAAATATTAGTATGATTTTTTGCTTATTTCAATAATTAATTAATAAATCGACAAAATTTTACAACATAAACATAAAACTCGAACAACCAATCATAAACACCGTTCAGAAATAAAAGCGCTCAACGGGCGACGTCTCGTATAATATGCCAAATTAAATGGAAGTAACCACCTAGCGTACTGTACCATGGCACCTACCTCCAAGTCACCAGACAGTCACCAGCGGCATCGGTGCTTTACGCGATAAATTCGAACGAGTGAAACATCTTACATTTTTATTCTGTAATATTTGTCATAACTTCCAAATAAAATCCGTAAGATGAATAAGACAAACTTTTACAATTTCGACGGGAGAAAAAAGGATATGTATTTATTTTTCAGCGATTCTAAAAAGTCTTCTACCAGCGAAGTTTTTATTTAAATGTCAGTTATATGACTTTGACAATTATTCAAAGTGACAATATGAATAATAAGAAGCAATTTTCCGGTATTTTGCATCCTCAAGCAAAAAAAATGGTACTTAATCTAATAGATTTTTTAGAGAATTAATGAAAAAGTGGAAATTTGTCAGGAAACATCAACCATCATCATTTTCTCCGGGTATATTTGTAATCTCACATTTTGGTAACCTCTGATACATATGGTTAGTGACCTTTGAGCCCGCACGATAAGAGCGCTTTTGACTATAAAAATGTTAATGCTTTTTATGAAGAGTGGAGTTTCGGTAAAGTTGTTGGTAAAAGCTTACTGTTGGTTGCTTGGAACTCCATATTGTGGGCAATATCTGTTCTTATAATGCTTTAACTGTAAATTTAATCCATTTTAAATAGACATAATGACTGCTTTTGAAAAATAATAAAACGACAATAAAATAATATGGCCACAAGGAAGGGGGTGACACAAAAATCTCTAGAATGGTGGGTAATCTCACCAGGACAGAAGCAGGCGAAACAGTTCATTAGAGGACATTAGCCAACTTTTTCGGCGGACCTAGGAAGGCAAAGATAGAAATGTTGTGGAATCCGTAGAAGGTATGTTAACATAGCACTGTAAGCTTAACAGACACACAAAGCTAACGAGGTTAACAGACGAAGCCATGTGAAGAAGAGGTCAGTGCGACTGCCTGGAGTATGTGCGGTTTCTTGTATAAGCAATGAAAAGCCTTAGGCTTATTGGCTACTTAAAAAGAGTCCATGTAATCTAGACTCAGAGTACAATACTTAATAGATCAGATTTGCGGTGGTCTTATTGGCAGACATAGCTGTGTTTGACTACATTTTGTGCTTTTTTGTCAATCATTGTGTGTAAAGCACTACCACTCAGTAGAGCGAATGAACTGATCTGGTACACAGACGGATCAAAGAATGAGCTCGGCACCGGAGCGGCATATACAGCAAGTCGAACAAATATGAAGGAATCGTCTTGCTTGGTTAATACGCCTCGGTATTTCAAGCAGAGGTCTATGCAATACTTGTATGTTCAAGGACAAATAACATGAAAGCCTACAGCAAAAGGCATATCAGGATCTACAGTGACAGTCAAGCTGCCCGTAAAGCACTTCAGAGCTCTAAGGTAACATCTCGGCTGGTATGGGAATGTGGCGAAGAACTTAGAAGACTGGCGACTCAGAAAAGTGTAACACTGGAGTGGGACCCAGGTCACAAAGGAATCGCTGGCAATGAAAAAGCTGACGAACTCGCAAGAGCAGGATAGTCAACCCTGATGAACGGACCCGAATCAGCTGTGGGCATTCCCAGATGCTTAACTAGGTCATGGTTAAAAGAGTGGGTAAAGGAACAACACATTAAACACTGGAAGAAAGCGCCCAGCAAATACTTGGGAAGAAATTCATAAAAGAACCATCAGAAAAACTAGCGAAAGAACTGATGTCAATGAGCAGGAACAAACTACGCACCATAACGGGGTTACTCACGGTACACTTTCCCACAAAGGAGCTCCTGAACAAAATATAGGACTGTATAACGGAGACCTTACATGCAGAAGATGCAAAAAGGATATCGAAACAGCTCGGCATATACTAGGCAACTGTGAGACACTGGACCACAGGAAGCAGAAACTGTATGGTAGACCCCAAATGACTCCAGAAGACTTCTACAACCAACCAGCAAAGAACCTGTGTGAGCTAATACAGGGAACGGATTGGCTGAATAGGCTGTAGTCAGAACACTAGGAGTATCCACAATAAGCCCAGGAAGCTGAGGTGGTGCCGGCGAAGGGACGGCTGCTTGAAAAAAAACCGTGTACTTTAAAATTCATATTTATTCTATTGTATCGAGTCCCTTCCTAGCATAATCACCAATCATTATTTCATGATTTCATATTATTATTAGGTCGATTGAAATAATCACGGAAACGCTACCTCAACACAGATACATCCTTTTCAACTATGTTCATATCCGGAAATGTTATAAATTATAGCGAATTGTTAAAATCTGCATTTATTCAATATGTTACAAGGTCGAATTTTGAACAATACCTACTAAGTATATCAAAGCTGAGATTGACTATTTCCGAAAGTGTATTAAGGTCATAAAACATACGACTAACGGATATATTGTAGGTATCTTACACACGATTCAATGTTTTTCTTTATAATGATTTTTGTTGTAGTTTTACCTGTCTTAGATGATATAAAAATTGTCATTTTTCAACTTATACACATTGTTATAGTAAGTATTTATATAGTATGTATGTATTTTGAGGTGACATTCACTGAGAACTAAAAGATCTATTGTGCCTCCTTGCTTCTACTTTAGTCCTATTTTAGATCTAAGAAGTGAGGAGGTGGTTTTTTTTTATTAATTCCCTCTCTACTTAGTCTGTATCTTGTTCTTTCTGCAACGCTTTCCACCACTATATGTAGAGGGGTGAGGTTGAGAATCACTTCCATGGCTGCCGTTGGGCATGTACTCATTGCTCCTGCAATGCATATACAGGCTAGTCTTTGATTATTGGAGATGTTTTCTCTCGTCGTCAATAGGCTAGTTCTACTACTCCACGTAATGGCTCCATAAGTGATGATTGGTCTCACTATGGCAGTGTACATCCAGCTTAGGATTTTTGGGTACAACCCAAGTTTCTTACTGCTAGATTCCTGCACACCACTAGATCCAATTTTGCCTTGTATGTAATCTCCTTTTCGTGTTTGTTCTTCAGGAGTTTATTGTCTAGAGTCAAACCTAGATAATTGACTTCTTGTCTCCATTCAATCTCGTTCCCATCAAGTTTTATGGTTTTGAGATTGAGTTTTCTTTTCTTAGTAATGACTATCAAGATGGTTATAGTGGGGCTGAAGTCCCACTTGCCTACACCAGCTATTTGTATAGTTCAGACCCTTTTGTACAATATCACAAAGGGTGTTTTCGAATTTCCCCCTGGCTGTTATGACAATATCGTCGGCATATCATGGCAGGATACTCCGAGATCCGTCAAACCACACAGGAGTTCGAAAACTGTCAGACTCCACATTAATGGAAATGCCCTGTGGGCATCCTCTGGTAGTACAGATGGAGACAATGTCTTTGCTCGTCCTTGTCTCTGCTACTCTTGTGGTGAGCAGTTCCTTCATCCATTTGGATGTTGTGCTGTCTACACCTCTTCTGTATAATGCTCTTTTGACAGCCTCTGTGCAGTGTCCGTAGATCTGCCTGTCCGGTATGCATGCTGACATGGGTGCAGAGGTAGTATCTTTAGGGTTTCCGCTCTAATATGGTTGTCAATAGCTTTTTCATTTATATAGTAAAACGCAGTATGACATAGAGATACTATAGATAAAGGCAACAAGCCATAGGCCACTGTTTAAGTAGGAATGTCCGTCTGAACACAGACGATCAGAGATTTTTCTGTCATTGTCTATATGGCGTTGGTTTTGACAACAAGCTCGCGCATACGACTGCAACTTCAAGTGGATATTCTCACGTAAAACGGAGTCTATGTTTCAACGGAGGAATTAAGCTCCAGGAATAAGTTGATAACCCTGTATGTTAACTAAGGCTAATAACCAATCAGGTTGAGGCAGCGTTTAAGTTGAAAAAATTTTTTAGAGTGGTCATAATAATTCTTAAGTCTTTAAAATTAATTTGTTCCTGGAATATACCGAACATTTCTGTCGAAATATATAATTTTGATTTGTTTAGTTTTGTTTGTTATTCACTCTAACAAAATGCTAAACAATTAGCAAGTTAAAATGTAATATTAGTTTTTGAAAATAATCCGGTTGTTGAAATTACGAAACCTGTCTGTCAATGCCTTCTAGTTTGTTGACCTTACAGTATTGAAGTAAATGTAAGTGTAACGATTTGTGGTTTACTTTCCGAACTATACTAATGTTTCCTTGAAAATACATTTTTCACGTATCTTCGAATTAAAACAACTTTTACTTGTAGACAGTTTATAAAGTATAAGTAACACATAATTATCGTTACAATCACAGAGTACAAACATAATTACAGGTAAAGATACAGTTGATACTATAAGGTATTAAGTAAGAGATTTTTAGATTATAAAATGATACTATAAAGAGCCATAGGCTATCAATTAGTTTACAAATTACACAAGTTGTTGAATGGGGGAATATTGCGAGCAAACTGAATTTATGCTAAACTAATATTCTTCAATAAAAGAAATATGTTTTTTAAAACAGTATTAATAGTCCAAGATCCCAGAGCGATGAGACGTAACTTATTTTCAAATAGATGAAATGTTACATTCTCAGTATCGTCTCGTTTGCTTTGAATACCTGTGTGTTTGTCTAAGGGCACCTGGGCAGATATCAGGTGAGAAGGGTAACTAAAAATAAGTTACTCAACTTAAATTTGTATGTCTAATTTTTATATATGTTTAGTAGAATAATATTCTAAAGTAGTATCATAAGTGTCAGACACTTTCCATGGACCAAAACTTTTGTCAGACGCTTTACAGCTCCACAAAAAAAAGAATAAACTTCATTTATTTTCACATGTTTGACTTTCAATTATGTTATCAAGGCAACTATTACTAAGTTATATTTCGTTAGTCAGACCAATTGTAATGACCAAACAGCCCCTAAACATAAAAATTATCAGCCGGGAGTATGAGTGCGAGAGCACTATGAATGCGTTTCAGAGCGAGTGAGACGTCTATAGTAACTCGGTTCCCCTTCTTTTATGTATATTAACTCACAATAGGTGCAATTTTGTAAGCAAATGTTAAATTTTAACGCACAGTTAAAAATAAAACAATCTTCTAACCCATTTTTGCTAGTCTGTATGCATATTAAGTTTTAAAGTATTCACGGAAAACTCTTTATTGGATACCATACATGTTAAAATTTGAATCATAATCTTGACTATGTATAGATTAAAACATTTATAATAGCGTAAACTTAGTCAAATTTAACGGTGTACCGTTAACTTTCAACCACTTCTTATAGAAGTCTAATGTGTACACTGTGTGCCGCAATAAAGGAGTACATTTTTTTAATTGAAAATATTTTGTTTTTTGGGCGATTTATTTTCTTTTCGCAGGGCTAATAACCTAACAAGTCCTTAACATGTCTGTAAATTTGGAAACAAAAATAATGTACAGGGTCGGACGTACAAAAAATTATATAACAGTGCATTTGAGCTCGTTGCAAATGAAAACTGTCTAAGCTAAAATTGTACTAATATGCTTTTTCGGTAGATAAACTATCCAGAACACTTCAGTGAAAAAGAAATTTTCCGAAATTACCGGATTCGCGAAATACCATTTTTTTATTAAATAACATTTTAACAAATAACACATTTATGAATACAGTTTAGTAACTTTAAAACTAGAAAAATAGTATGAATGTGGCCACCTAAAAGCCCAGAATTAAATACGGTTGATTATTCAATTTGGGGAATTTTCGAACAAAATTTGTATGAGAGACAAAAATTTTAAACAATCGGGCAGCTCAAAGAAAGAATGCAGTGTGTTTAGAACAATTTATAATAGGGTGCAATAAATGGGGCTAGCAATTTATAGCGCAGACGACTTCAAGAAGTGGTAAACAATAACGGATCTTTCGAAGTACATATAACTTAGTAATAATTGCCTTGATAACATATTTGAAAGTCAGTCATGTGATAATAAATAAAGTTTATTCATTTTTTGTGGAGCTTTAAAGCGTCTGACAAAAGTTTTGGTCCATGGAAAGTGTCTGACACTTAAAATACTACTCTAGAATATTATTCTACAAAAGATATATAAAAATCAGACATACAAATTTGAGTTAACTAACTCTTATTTCTAGTTACCTTTCTCACCTGATACCTGCCCAGGTGCCCTTAGGCTAGCTCCACAAACACACAGGTATTCAAAGCACAAGAGATGCTACTGAGAACCTAACATTTCATCTATTTGAAAATAAGTTATGTCTTATATATCGCTTTGGGATCTTACTTTATAATGTTATCAGTAGTCTTGAGCTTTGTTACTGAATATGTCATAGTTAGGACAGTTGGCAACCTTGATGGTTGGCAGATGTCAAAAAAGCCCGGCTCATAAGCTAACCAAACACATGTAGCTATAAATTAACAATAAAAGTCATAAAAACGCCATTTTTCAAAGAGTAGACCGTTCACTAACAACAGACAACTACTTCTCGGGTTTTATGCCCCGACAGATAATGAATTACAGTTCCAAGCTAGACGCGGTTGGGATTTATTCACGATAAAACCCACCATGCTGGTTTGTAATTAAAAGGGACAAGATCACTTGTATACCAGTTTCGGTGTATTTGCACCTCATCAGTACAAGGTAGATATCATCTACATAGAAGCTCTAAGATCATAATTCTGGACGCTTTACTTAAATAACAATAACAATATAATGAAGCCTACATCTATCATTGGCTAGCTTAGTCAGGAAGCTCTAAAATCCTTAGCATGTCCTCAGATCAGATCTAGACTGGTCTGGGACTGCCTGCGAAAGCTACCAGCCCTGGCTAACCATAACAAAGTAGCTCTTAAGTGGGTCCCGGGTCACAAGGGTATTGCAGGAACTGAAAAGGAAGACATCTCAGCAAAGCTAGGGACTGAAGCTGCTTTCACTGGTCCTGAACCAGTATTTGGAATATCAAAAACTGCTGCACGTGGTTGTATATCTTGTTTGATTCAAACTGAACATCAATTGTACTGGATACACGTGCAAAAATAGAAATACAGCAAACTCCTGGTGCAATAGCAATCGGAAAAGCTGAGTAATGAATTACTTAACCTTAGTAGGGGCCAGATGAGGACAGAGACGGCTTTACTAACCGGTCACTGTACCCTGAGGAAGAACATGCATACAATCGGGAGGAACCTATTTGTTGGTTGTGCATGGATGAGGAGGAAACAGCCTTTCACATTATCTTTGACTGTGAAGCATTATCTTATTGGAGATATAGACTCCAAGGGAGGATTTATCTAAGAAGGACCTAGTGAAAAGGCTGTTAAGCCTGATAAGGGCTATTGGTCTCTTTATATAAACGACACAACTGAGAGCACAAAAAGCCCAAAGGCTGAGGTGCCGAGGACTTTTAGCCTCTGCTCGGTGGTGTCGAATCAATCGATCATTGGCTACCGATTAATCTATATGAGACTTACCTTGACATCCTTAATAACTGGAGAGACATCTGATGTGACGAATGTTGAGTTCACGTGAGTCGGTTTATTTTTAACACTGGGAAAAATAACTCCACCTTTTCTCTTCTCCACTCTTTTTTCTGTTGTAGAAACTGAACCGCCACCTATGTGTGAAGATACACTATTATGTACGGAAGTTTGCGTCATGACAGGTGATAGAGTAGTAAAACCACTGGAAGGTGTTGTGTCAGTAACAAAATCTTCAATAAACCTCGTAGATTCATAATCCAAAGATGGATCGATCAATAATTCAGCAGGTACTGGCTTTTGAGCCAAAGTAGCTACATCGTCTTCTTGTTTTTTCAACCTTTTTTCCACTTTATCGAGATTAGCGATTATTTTATTGGTTTTCATTCTTAAATCATTGTGGATTTCTCCTATAGCTCTCTCTTGTCTTTGAGTTTGCGTTAACAGCTCGTCTGATTTTGGTACCAGATCGTCTACCGAACTTTTTGTACCAACCACTACATTCCAGACTTCGTCCATTTTCTCTGAAACGGTTATTATTGGTTTAATCTTCTCCACCAAACTGTCAATTTTGTTTTGTCGTTCAGGTCTGTGCGTGGTAGTGTAAGATTTATTGTAAAAGTAATTGCTATAACCTTTCTTGTCGTCTATGATGGCGTGATGAACGTCCGTCATCATATTGAAAATTTTACCCAAATTTTCTTGAACTAGATTTATGTGAAATTGTAACTTCCTATCAACTCCACTAGTTGTCTCTCGAAGCTGACCTAGTTCTTTAGTAACGTGGTTCATAACTTCGGTATTTAAAGCCTTAGTTATTTCTACAACGTTCATACTAACTGACCTTTTCTCGCTTGCTTCAGCGTTAATATCTTCACCTTGTAAAGAGTTACTGTCTAATTGGTTTTTCAACAAATTTAACTTGTCATCAATATCACTAACTTTTTGATCCAAAACTAGTAATTTGTTTCCCAAATTTTCGGATTCTGGAAGCGTTTGTGAACTTTTCTCATAGAATAATCTTGTCGGTGTTTGAAATAATTTTGAATCTATCGTTCCTAATTTCGTTATAACTGATTCCGTTTTGTCTATATTATTATTCACTCTTTCGTCTAAGCCCTCCACCCTTCGCATTAGATGCTCAACAGCTTTATCTAAATTCTCAATTCTTTGTAGTTTTGTTTCCAAGGTTGAAATGATAGTTTCGAAGACATCTAATAGGTACTCCTCCCTGAAACAAAAAAAAATTTCACTTAATTATTTTCAAGAGTTAATAACCAACTAAAAATAATATATGTAAATGTTTTATCACATTACTACTTATAACCACTTGTATAGAAAACAATTTCATGGGTTGGTTTTGACTAATCTGGATGCAATATTTCGTTGCGCACAACAAAATAATGAATAGACGCCTCTTGAAGTTGCAGTCGTATGCTCGAAATTGTATCAAAATCAGTGTCATTTTGTGAAATTGACATTCGACTCCAAATCAGTAGCGTAACGTGTTCACATTTTGTAGGTCGAAACAAAATAACAATCTTGTATGTATAGTTTAAGTAAAACATATTTGGGAATTAAGTATTTTAAAAGCTTTTCGAGATAATTTCACATACCATAGACACTGGTATATGAAAATTATTTGATTGATGTTTGTTTGTAGCGTCAATGGCATGAAAAGGTCGTTTCGAGGTGACGTAGATAAACAAAACTAATTTTGATTTATGCGCAAGACAGTTTTCAAACTTCACGTGGCTTCTTCTTATGTGAAACGGAGTCTACGACAAACTGATAAATGCTTTTGGGTGGACAGGCACAAATAGTTGACCCTTGTTAATATTCACGTACATATTAGGATTATAATAGTCAATATACAGGGTGTCCAACGAGGTTCTGGCCAGTTTATATCTCGAGAACTATTTGAACTACAATATTGAAATTTGGCAGCTAGAAACCATACGTAGTATTACACATTTTAAGCAATCAGCTACTTTGCTACAATGTCACGTTCCGGGTCACGTGGTTTAATTTTTAGAAATTTTAATGGGACAACCTGTATATTGTTCCACTTCTCTAAAGGCCTCTCTATACTAATCGGCGATACCTATTTTTTGTGTTAGGTACATAGAAACAAAAAAAAAAATTTATAAAGTTTTTTATTTGAAAAACAAAAAGAGCTAAAAAACAAAAAGAATTGGAATACAATAGCACATTTACTACAGTTGATGCTCCAATTTTTGTCCACCTTCAATAATGCAGCATTCAAATCCAATGAGTAAATTTCTTGTGTATGCTGCTTCAATACTCATCAGGAGCTGTACTAATCCTTTTAAATATCCCCAAGGAAAAAAATCTAACGGGACTATATCTGGTGAACGAGCCGGCCAATGTATTGTACCATTTCTCCCAATCCATCTGTCTTGAAAATACACATTCAGATGTGACGTTACACGCTGAGCAAAATGAGTTGTTGTTTTTCAAATAAAAATTAGTTTGTCGTTTCTAAGTAACCAACACAAAAAAATAAGTATAGCCGAATTGGTATAAGAGAGACCTTAAGAGCACTGGAACAATATACAGGTTGTCTCATTAACATTTCTGAAAATGATACCACGTGACCCGAAATGTGACATTGTTGCAAAGTAGCTGATTGCTTATAATGTGTAATACTACCTACGGTTTATAACTGCCAAATTTCAATATTGTAGTTAAAATAGTTTTCGAGATATGTACTGGCCAAAACCTCGTGGGACACCCTGTATAATTATGTGTGGATTAAATTTTAACCTGCCTGTAATCAAAAGTTTATGGTATTCTACGTATTAGTCATTGTCTGGCAAAACTGACAAACCTCTCGATGTCAAAAATTTCATGAGCAGTAGGAATTGTGAATTTTATCATTGCTTCGAGTGAGGATTGGTATTTGTTACTAGGGATGTCTTTCAATGAAACCTGGAATATTTGTTGTGCCTATTTCCTTCTGCTTAGTTCATGAAAAAAGTCTAAGAGACAAGTTCATTTAGACCTATTTCAATTTTAATTTTAGGATATGCGCTGGATTCAGTTTTTTTGTATGTGTTTTGGAAGCCGTTCTGATGCAGGGAGCATTGCAGCCTATTGGCTTATTGTACTCACAGACATATATATGTCTGTGATTGTACTCTACTCCCACATTTAGTCCACCCATCCAGTTATCCCCGTACCTTCGAGTAGACGATATAGGTCCACTGGATGCTCGATAGGATGTGTGTGCCATATACTTCGGGGGGGCGCATTGGGCTCTCCGGAGGTGTTTGTCTCCTCGAGTCCAGTGCCTCAAAGTCAGAGAAGATATGAGTTACGGTCTCGGTCTCCATGTCACAAAGTCTGCAGCTGAGGTCCCCGTGATATAACCCTATTTTATGCAGGTGATCTTTTACCGGGGTATGACCCGTTAGATAACCTGTAATAATTCTTAGCTTATCCCTACTGATATTCAATAGTTCTTCGGCCCGTTTTACACATGTGTCACCTATGAAGGTTTAACTGTGTACCTGCTTTTGAGTGTTCCCTGTAGTCTATGTTGGCTTTGTACCCATTTTTGTATTTGCACTCGGACTTCCTTCTTTGTGGTCCCAAGAGCTGGTTCTGGTCCAGCATATGCTGTTGCTGAGCCTCTTCTCGCGAATTCATCAGCTTGTTCATTTCCAGAAATACCGTTATGTCCCGGCACCCACACACTAGTGTTACTTTAATGTGGTCTGCTAGTTCATTTAGTTCTTTCTGGCATTCTTCTACCAGTTTGGATGTTACCTTGCGGCTGTTTGAAGCTGCAAGGGCTGCCTGGCTGTCAGTTAGTATGTTTATCCTATGAGTGTCAGTCCTATATGCTTGTTAATTCTGGCACATTCTAGGATAGCATAAATCTCTGCCTGAAATAAAGAGGTATGTTCCTCTAGTGAGAAAGAGCATCTTGTGTTTCTCATTTCACTTTACACCCCTGCTCCTGTCCCTTCCCCAGTCTGTGACCTGTCTGTGTACCAGGTCTCTCCTCGGGGAAACTTCAGTCCTTTCTGTGAGGTATTTCTACCTCATATTTGGGACTGGGGAGTATAGTGGCCATAAAGGCTGTTTTCATATCTAAAATGGCTCCACTTATGATGTCCTTAATGGATATATGTCCTTATCTATAGTGTATCTAATGTCAATGTGATGACCTTGAATTGTATTACATATTTTATGCAGGTTAATTTTAATCCACTATATTAACTTGAATTACATAAGAAAAGCATTATTTCTTAATATTCGAATTTATAAAAGAATTTTATGCACGCCATTTGGCGGCTTTTCCTTCAAAGGGATAAAAAATATGGGTCATCACATTAACAATAGTTACACTATAACTATTTTGTTGCTCAGGTTACTTTGCTGCCTAAATAGTCCCATCCTTGCTTCCCCCATTATCATGAGGTGTGATGGAGGAAGGCCAAATAAGGCTTCTAGTGTTGCCGTTGGCGTGCTTCTCATACACCCTGCAATACTGAGACAAGCAAGTCTTTGCACCTTGCCTAGTCTCATCATTGCATTCTTGTGTGTAGTCTTTGTCCACCAGACCAAAGACGCATATGTTATTATGGGTTTAACCACTACACTGTATATCCAGTGTATCATTCGCGGACTCAACCTTCATGTTTTCCCACCAGTTCGGTTAGGATTAAGTGTAGGCAAATGTCCATCTCTTCTATCCAGCAATTCTGTATTGCTGTGCAATCCGCAATAATGTGAATGGAGGTTTCTTCTTCCATTTTCCTTCCCATTAAATTAGTTCACATTGTATATAAGATTTTTTGAGTGTGGAATCTATCTGATGTAATATTAACACCTGCGTTAAGCCACCATACGTAATTTATAGGACACATTGACAGATTAAGTAAGTTTAGAATTCTTGGAAGAATTTATGATTTTAATTTCATTTGACGTTAATATCGTTTATATTCTCTACTTTCATAAGTAGAGGGCAATTTTTAAAATTGGATGGGAAGCCTTTTTGATTTGTTTCCGCCTTATTATGAAACATCCAATTTAATTCATAAGCCGACGTGAAATATGTCGATTCTTTTGTAAGTAATAATCCAGTTTGTATGCTTTACTAACTTGTAATTATAGTAAGTCACATATTATAATTGTGAGTTTTAGTCCATGAGCTCACTGAAAAGTATTGTTAGTTATTTAAATTTAAGCCAAAATAATCAGTGTCACTAAAATTATGTAATGAAAATTGTATTAATAGCAACGATCATGTAATGATGGTTATTAATACACTCGCATTAACCATACAAAACTTGCCCTTGGCTCGTTTTTTATCCCGGTTAATGCTTGTGTATTAATAACCATTACATAAGAGTTTCATATACTATTTTTTCTACGAAGCAATTTGATTTGAAAAAATATGAAAATAATGTACTACTACCGGGGAGTCGAACCCGGCACGCACAGATCGAAAACAACCTTATGCGGCGCCATTCCACTGTGCTACGGGACTACATTGTTAAACTAATAGCATAAAGTGTCCAGATATGTTACTGTTGGACGAAATTAGTAATAAATTATTGTAAACAAAAATTAATCAGTCTAAATACTTATGTATTCACCTTTGTCGTTAAGTATTTTTGGTCTGGTGCTCGACATTTCTTTTAAAAACTGACGCAAAATATTTAAACTGTCATAAAACACTGTCAAACTGTCAAACATTATACAAAAAATATTGGGTCTGCCTACTTCGGTATTTGAAAATGTATATTTCTATATTGGTCAATTTTTCAGTTTTATAATGAAAACCAGTGTTATAATAAGTATCATTTAATTAACAACTTATAGTATAGGAGTGGAAAAAGTAAGTTTATTAGAGTTCATATAATAACCTTTATCTACGATCAGCCTTAAAATTAGGCATTTACGAACCAAAAAAAAATGTGTGAAATCATACATTATACATACGTTAAAAAGCCTGCGTAAATGAACAACGCTTTTTATATGGGACTTCCATTATAACACCCAAAAGCGTGCGTAAATGACCAATGCTTTTTAAATGGGGTTTTCAGTAGTAATAACCCTAGGGTCTTGATAATACCGAGATAATTTTGTCATAGAGAATGCTGAAAGCGTGTTGCTTGATAATATTGTGCTATTATCTTTGAGCAACACGCTTGAAGTATTCTCTACGACAAAATTTTGAGTATTTATCAAGACCCGAGGAGTATTCGATAAGATAACTTTTTTTCTACTACCGTGCACTTTAACCCACTTTTCCGCACGCATTTTAGCTTTGAAAGTGTCAAAATTATGCAAATTTTGACCTTATTAGATAGTTTTTTACTTCGGAAGTTATAACTATTCTTACATCAGGTGAATAAATAGTCCATCAAAGAAAATCAACATGTCCTAGCTTTTTGTTGCATTTTAATTTTCTGAAAATATGAAATAATGAAAATATTTTGATATAACATTGTAAATTCTTTAAAGTAGTGTCACAAAACAACTATCAAACCACCCGGGTTTGATATAAGAAAAATATATCGAATGAAATTCTTTCATCTACAAATTGTTGCAGTCACCTTCATCGTTATCTTTATGTGACCTGCAAACGATGCCATCCTCATCAACGTCATTCACTCACCAGTTAACACTAAATAACTCCACTGGGCCGGCAATTTTAAGTAATTCACAGAATGCAACAAATTGTGTTTCTAATGTTAATATTTATAATAATAATTGACCTCAAAAGATCATACGGTTGGTGAAAATGACGATGAAAGATTCTAGGGCAAGAGTAATGACAAGGGAAGGTCCATCGGAGGAATTTGAAATAAATGCTGGAGTAGGCAAGATGGGTTGTCAGCGGTATTATTTAACATAGCAGTGGATGGCATAATTAAGACTTGTAATATCAGTGGAAGCATAATTAATAAATCAAAACAAATAGTGGCATATGCTGATGATTTAACCATAATAGCTAGAGACCGAAAGAGTCTTGAAGAAACATTGGAGAAAATTGTAAAGGAGGCGGGAAAAAGAGGACTAAGAATAAATCAGGAGAAAACAAAATATATGGAAAAGAAAAGAAAGAAGGAAGTCTACCAACCAGAAACAGTAAAGTTAAATGAATTCAGTTTTGAAATTGCTAAGACCTTTAAGTATCTGGGAACAATTATTAGTAACAAAAACGACACAAAAATCGAGATAAGGCAAAGAATTCAAGCGGGGTATAGAGCATATAATAAATTTAAAAACATCATGCAAAATAAGAGAATAAGCCGAACAACAAAATTAAGAGTCTACAGGACGGCGATAAAACCGGTGGTTACATACAGTGTGCGTAAGTTCTTTCGGAACCTTAGACCTTACACAAGTACGACAGAGAAACAGCTGAATGAGAGAGAAAGATAATTATACGCGGTCATCGAATGGTCATCGACGCGTGTATTTAATTCCAGTTGGGTGTGGTTCTATTTCCGATAGTGAACGAATGCTCTTTGCCCTACTATTTCAACCGCTATTGCCAGAAGCGCAGATTAATTTGTACAAATGATATTTTTCTCTCGTTTTCGTTGACTTTTTTTCGAAGTCATGCACAATAGCTAAAACAAAACACTTTCACTTGGCAACACTGTGTTTTACAGATAGAATTCACATTTAAACTGCTATTACTAGGTCTTTTCGCTACAAACGTTGATCACGTTGGAAGCGCATGCCATTGTATTTGAAAATAAAACATTTACAATTATGCCTTCATTAACATACTTAACCTGCGAAAAAGTGCAAATTGTAAGATGGTATTTTGGAGGTCATTCGGCTAATGAAATCGTTAATTTGTTTATTGTGGCATTTGAAAATCGCCCAATTCCTTCAAAGTCAACAATTGTGAAAATAATTAGTAATTTCGAGAAATATGGATGTGTTTCGTACTGTAGAAAATGCCAAGCTTCGGAAGATCCAATCGAACGCCCAATTAACGATGAAAGGCAGACTAGAGAATTGAATGTTTGTTTAGCAGTTGAAACAGGACAACCATCTTCTTCAAGACAAATTGCTGAAGAGGTCGACATGGATAAGAGAACTGTACAGAATATTTTAAAACGGAACGGGTACCATTGTTACAAGGTTCAGACAACGCAGGAAATATTTCCCGAGGACAATATCAGACGAATGGATTTCTGTGAGGAGATGATGGAACGTCAAAATGCTGACGAAAACTTTTTAAAAAATATTTTATTTACGGATAAATCAACTTTTTCACTACATCAAAAACACAATCCATCCGTCACAAGATATTGGTCTCGGGAAAATAAACATCTAACCATTCCAATCCGAACGCAGTATCCGCAGAAGCTAAATGTTTGGACGGGTATTCTAGGTGACCACATTATAGGTCCTTTTTTCATTGAGGGGAACTTAAATTCCGCCAAATATTTAGACTTATTACAAAATCAAGTAATTCCTGCAGTTCTCCTTATACCCGATGTTGATCTCAACAGAATTTGGTTCCAACAAGATGGTTGTCCAGCCCATAATTCAAGGATAGTAATGGATTTTTTAAATTTTACATTCCCCGAAAAAATTATTAGTACTAATGGTACAATTAAATGGCCTCCAAGATCACCTGAACTAGCTCCAAATGATTTTTTCTTTGGGGATTTTTAAAAAGTACCATTTACCAGCATGCATTTGAAAGAGCTAATAATTTAAATGAATTGAGGGTGAAAATACAGAACGTTTTTGTGCCAGCATTACGCCAAATAATCTTAGAGATATGAGATCAAATCTTTATCACAGATTTGGCTATTGTCTGGCACAGCAAGGTGGTTTATTTGAGCACTTAATTCATTAAAATTATGTTTACCTTTAGAATAAATTTTTATTTTTATTTTTTCAGGAAGTTTATATTTTACGTTTAGAATAGGTGTAGGTACCTTATTTTATCTTTTCAATTTAATTTATTAATGGAAGGGATTTTTAGTTTATTAATTGTGGTTCTCTCAAGAAATGCTGTTTTATTTTCAAGTTACAATGGCAAAAATAATATCCTATTGTAGTTAGAAATTGTCAACTTGGTCTAAAATGATATCATGTTGACAAAAATGAATTTTAAGATTTACAGGTTACGTAATAACGATTGTATTTTTATATTTCTTTAACGTCCTCACTCCTTACGTCTTGGGAGCATACTGAATTACCATTTACCACCACCAACTAGTTAAAATAGGAGGGCAATGAGTAGTCGGGCACTCTCGGGAATAAGCTTACGCCCCCTAAGGTGAAACTAAAGTGATGATTGTGCACAATTATTCTTCCTCTCTCTTTCATATATCCTTGTCGTACTTGTGTAATTCGTTCCTAGGTTCCGAAGCAGATTTCCCAATCGGTATGCGGCAGAAACTATTAGATTGACAAATGAGGACGAAGAGCAACTAAGGATATATGAAAGAAGAATAATTAGAAAAATTTATGGACCAGTCAAACTAGGGTATAACGAGTACCGAAGACTTATGAATTATGAAATTAGAAATATATTAGAAAATGAGGACATAGTAAACACAATTAAATCAAAAAGGATTCGTTGGTATGGACATGTTAAAAGAATGGAGAAAGAAAAGAATGGAGAAAGGACAGGAGGTGAGGAGAATTACAGAATGGAGACCGAATGAGGAAAGATTACCAGGAAGACCAAAAATTAGATGGGAAGATCAGGTTGTGAAAGATATAAAAATTTTAAGAGTACAAGGCGGGGAGAGACAGATGCTGGACAGAAAGAAGTGGAGAACAATTGTTGAAACTGCAAAAACCTCTAATAAATTGTAGATAAACAGCAAGGAAAACGTGGGCTGACCCCTCACAAGACACAGGGTCAACAGAGCTCAATTTGAGCGGCTACAACTCCAACCGGAGTGTATAGCCCTGTATATAATAATAATAATTGATAATAATAATAATAGTTTTTGGCCTAAGTTTTTTATTATGTATGTTAAAATAAAATAAATTTTGAAAAATGGGTTGATATACTTTTTTGTATATATGGTCGTAGAAAAAATAATGTTCCTAACTCATGCGTAAAGTGCCTTTCCCGCCCTTGACCGCTTGCCCGGAGTATTCGATAAGATAATTTTTTACTTTGTAGATATCAAAAAATTGATTGTCAGTCGGACGTTTAATAATTTATTATAGTTATAAACAAACAAATATTATTCATTTTTATTCAAAACTACAGTTGTGAAAAGTACAATTGGTAAATTAATTGAATCGTTAGGTGCAATACCAAATCTTCGCGACATTTTTAATCCAGTTGTCAGTTTGACGTTTAATTAATTTTTATTAAAAAATAAACACCAAACTGAAAACACCACATGTAGGGTATTATCGCTGTAATACAGGGGAGATTGGATGAAATTTGACACATGACTTGAAATTAAGTAGTTTGATTGGTTACTATATTCAGTAAAAAATTATCGCTGTAATACAGCGGTGATTGGATGAAATTTGACACATTTGACACATAACTTGAAATTAAGTAATTTGATTGGTTACTATATTCAGTAAAAAATTATCATTTTAACACTCTTTTTTAGCTACGTGATTATCTAGTTGCCTTGAATTTAGTCGTTTGTTGATAAACTTTTGTGCTGACAGTAAATTTGACAGAAGTGTCAGTGAAGAATATTTGTTACTTTAAAAAAAGACAAATTACCCAATGTTATAATTAGTAATTTAAATAATTGTCCTCATTTTACTTGCAAAAAAGGCACTCGCTACGCTCGTTCCTGGCATTTTCGCAACTCGTGCGCAAAAGTATAATTTCACGCACTTGGTGTGCGTCATCGATTGTTAATGTTCGTCTAACACATTACGTTGAACGTAGCGCGACCTATCAATCGGGATAAATGATATCATTGAAAATAGGATGAAGACGTACCTTTCGTAGCGGCAATGTGTCTTACATATTTTTCTACTGTTCCACTGACAGTTCTCGTCAGGTCTGTACGTTGTTCTTTCCGATACTCGGAAAAACATTAGCATTTCGAAAGTTCTCAAGTATTTTCAGTTAGAAAAAGAAGCTGGTAATTATTAATTTCATGGCGAATTTGGCCTAATACGATCCTGATGATTTTATTTATCAAATTTAAGGTTAGCTATATGTCGAAATAGCGAATGAAATAAACGACATACTGAAAACCCGGATATACGTCACAAACTATGACGAACATCAAGAAGTGTATTGAATGTACTATATATCTTTGTTTTTTATTTATGGAAAATTAAACAACAATATTGCTTTATATTTTTATTTCCTCATTTTGGTAACGTTCCAGCTTACAAATACAACAACATTTCGAGATCTATTTAGAATTGATTGGGATAGAACCCGCTGTTTCACACCCCCCGTTTCGCCTCCTTTTAATTCATTTTTTGAAGGGAACATCCCAGTTCTTCCGGGTTAATGTTATAGCTATCACTGTTAAAGAAGAAACAAATTGTATGACTATCGGACATCCGTAATTGTGCAAGAGTGATTTGACTTGGCCACGAAGTGTACTCGACTCCGGCACTGTGTATACTTTGGTTCCATTCTTCTGGTACGGAGCACGTATGGTTGAAATAATACCCTTCTTGGTGTGCGTCATCGATTGTTAATCTCCTTCTATCACATTACGCAGGAAGAAATGGAAAAAGAGGTAGGTCTGTGATTAATCATAATCAAAATATCACAATAATGAACCGTTTGAATGTTTTACAAACGTTAACCCTAATCTTTGACTTACAAAAATTTTATTGGTTGATGTTTAAATTACGCGCCAGCGCAACCTATCAATCGGGAGCTTAAAATACTATGAAGGCGTTACTTTCGTAGCGGCAATGTGTCTTACGTCTTTTTCTACTGTCACACTGACAGATTTCATAGCCTTTTCGAATTTGGCTGAATACGATCCTGAAGATTTTATTTATCAAATTTTAGGTAAGCTATATGTCAAAATAGCAAATAAAATAAACGACATGCCGGAAACCCGGATATACGTCACAATCGATGACGCACACCAAGAAGGGTATTATTTCAACTCTACCCATACTGAGTATACCGTAGTGAATGGAGTATACCAAGGAAAGAATCGTTTATAGTGATGTGAGTAAGCACCAAAAGTACGACTTTATTGACTGATAATAAAATGTTGAAGTAGAAAATATGATAACAATAACTGTTACTGAAGTAATATCATTTTCATTAACGTTGACAAGTTTTTTCTTCGACAGCTAATTTTAGTTGATGTATGAAGGTTTTGTTAACATCAATTTTACAATTCACGTTAGAGTTAGGTTTGGTATACAGATGGATCAAAGATGTTAGACGGCGTAGGAGCCGGTATAATAGGGGTAAAGTGAGAGATAGCCTTCCCAGTAAGCCTATCAAGGAATGTCACAATTTTCCAGGCGGAAATGACGGCGATTCACCACTGTGTGGGAGAAATTGAAAGGCAGAAGAGAACATATCTTTCAATTGCCATCTTCACAGACATTCAAGCAGCGCTAAGTCACTCCGTATAGGTCAATTCTAAGCTAGTATGGGAGTGTGTGCGGGCCCTAAACACACTGGGTGAGCGTAGCAATGTTACGGTAGCCTGGGTACCGGAACACGAGGGTCATAAGGGCAACGAAAAAGCGGATGAAATGGCCAAGCAAGAACCATCAATGCCATTCGTTGGGCCCGAACCCTTCTGCGGCGTTGCAAAAACCAGGACAAAGATAGGAAAACTGACAAAGCTGTAGTGGGTCTGTTAACAGGACATTGTAAGCTCAATAGGCATTTAAAGCTGATGGGATTGACGAACAAAGATATTTGCAGGTTTTGTCACCTAGAAGAAGAAACGACAGAACACATTCTATGTCAGTGTGATAGCCTGGCAAATGTGCGGTTTTTTGCATTAGGCGAAAAAAAGCCATTGGCAGAGAGCTATATGAAAGGTTCAGTCTCCACACTAATAGATTTTTCAAAAGGAGCCAGGCTGGAGAATGTAATCTAGAGTTTAGATGATCACAATAGATCTGAAAAGGTCGCAGTGGAATAGGCCAAAAGCCACCTCATAAAATCTATCTATAGGTTAGGTAAGGTTAGGTAGGGTTAGGTTTGGGTAAGCCCGATTATGTCACGTAAGCGTGGTACAACTCGCTTATCTCCAGAATTTGAGAAACAAATAAATATACTGTTATGACTAGACGGGTTTTTACCATGTGTATGAACAAAGGATGATATTGGATTTATTGAAACGACTGATTCTCTTGAACATCCATTTTAGATCGCCATGAGACCCATATGAGACCAACAAGCTGACAACTGTCTCACTGGCGAGTCGCTATCTCATGTTTCTAACGAAACTACTATAAAGAACATTAAGGAGACTTCACATAACATATACAACTTCCTGGAATGTCTTGAAAAGAAGCAAGCTGAGTTGGGTGCATTCTTACTTAATATTAATTTGTTCACTCGATTTTATTCATGAAACAATTACAAGTTTCATAAACTGAAAGTATGAATAATTTAACAAAAACTTATAATTTTTCCCATCTATTCTGCTTAAGCAATTACGAATTCCATTAAGCACTAGCATTAAAAAAAGGCTTAATATATATAATTAAAAAGTTGTCTAATCTCAAGCCAACGGTTGAAGCAAATTTCTTTAAATATATACCCAATTTTCAGTAAAACTAATTATAAAGTTTTGACATAACATAATACAATATATTTATTTATATATTTGCCTTTGTTATTCTATCATTTTTACTTCCCTGCTATACTAAAACTATTGCATTTCCCTGACTAAGAAATAATATGTTTAAACAAATATTGGATGAAGAGCATGAAACTAA
This sequence comes from Galerucella pusilla, assembly GCA_910591695.1. Taxonomy (NCBI): domain Eukaryota; kingdom Metazoa; phylum Arthropoda; class Insecta; order Coleoptera; family Chrysomelidae; genus Galerucella; species Galerucella pusilla. The sequence continues at coordinate 224,720 of CAJUYI010000073.1, forward strand.
CATTGTTAATGCCTTCACTTGTTGGAAAAAATTCAACCTCAAAATGGTTAAACTTGATGGCAGCAAGGTTGAATGGAGACAAGAGGTCAAACATCTTCGAGGATGTATTGATATCTAGTTAGCCTAGACCAGTTTCATGCATAAACAAAATATTGCGTTACCATAGCAACGAACGATGAAGTGTCAGTGTGAAGGTGGACGTCAAAAAAGTAAACCAAAGTTATGCAATAAATTGAAAGAAAAAAGATGTCCACCGAAATTGGAAGTGTCGAAAAATTGGAGTATCGAGCCATCATTAAGTAGTTACCTGTATTTAAAAGGGTTAAGAGGTAAGCAGATTTGCGAAGATATGCTTAATACCCTTGGTGATCAATGTCCTTCGTTCTCTCCAAAAATCTGCTGGAAAAGTTATTGCTTGAGTTTTTTGGGATTGCCATGGAGTAATCATGATTGATTTTTTGGATAAGGGTAGAACAGTAGCCGGAGATTACTATTCGACATTACTGACCACTCTACGAGAAAAAATTAAAGAGAAAAGACGCGGATAGCTATCCAAAGGTGTTTTGTTTTTCTAAGACAACGCCCCTGCACACAAATCTCATGTTGCCATGGAAAAAATTCGTGATTTAGAGTTTGAATTACTAGAACACCCCATTTATTCACCAGATTTGGCCCCGTCTGACTATCATCTCTTTCCTCAACTGAAAAAAAGTTTAAGGTCGTAAATTTTTTTCCATCGAGGAGGCAATAAAAGCTGTGGAGGTCTGGTTAGCAGAGCAAGAAGAAACATTTTTTTGAAAGGTCTAGAGACGTTGCAGGTTCGCTGTAATAAATGTATCCAATTAAGAGGAGAATAATATGTTGAGTAATGAAATATTTTGACATTGAAATTTTGTTCGGTTCTATAGTAGGCTAAGAATTTTTCAATATACATATGTATGTCTGACTGTAGATAGTAAACTTTTAAAAGTGTACCTATATTTAGTACCAAGTGACTGAATATGTTTTTGACACTAGGTGCTCACTATACTTTTTCTACGCTCACAGGAAAACAATAGGATATTAAGTACCAAGCGTCAAAAACGTTACGTGTGCCTCATGAAACGAGTGACTAGAGATGTTTTTGACACTGGGTGCTTACTATACTTTTTCTACGCTCGCTTGGAAAAAAAACATAATTATATTATAGTATTTTAATTATATACACAAAATGACAGTCAACGACTGGCGTGTTATTGATAATTCAAATGACAAAGAACTACAAAATCATCACGGAATATATCAAACGGGTTAATCTACCGGGTGTCCCAAGTTATCGTATATCTCGCTTATTTGACATGATAATTATTAAATAAGAAGAATTTATTGAATGGCATCAAAGAACCTTCCTAATGGCTCATAAAAAATGTTTTACATTTGACAGACCTGTGGTAGCTACCCCTGACTTTTTATTTTCAAATGGCACCCCTCTTGGCACCCCCTGTATATTGTCGTTGAAAATTGTGTGTCGTTCTATTTGGAATACAACAATAGCACATACTTGGTATTTTTCTCAATTAATAATAACAAAAGCATCAATATTTCATGAAGTATGAATCTCTACTAAAATACCTATGATGCAATTCAAAAAACGAGCAAAAAATTACAGCAAGTGTTCAAGATTATTTCCTGCAGAATCCATGCAAGTTGTAAAACGTGTTAAAAGTGTTCTTGGGCAGGCCCCGTCTGAATCATAGTTGGTGTAACGCTACGAGATGCTTCACGAATGCGTTCTTTAAGATCCTCTAAATCTAAATCATGAAATACTTCAAACTGGAATTGTAACTCTTACGCTGTCTCCACTGTCACTGTCACTACTGTTTTAAAAGCCATCTGGCCGCGGTAACTATAAATTTCAGCGGAAATTTTAAATATCAAATTTAGGGAGAATTTCATATTTTTCAAAAATAACTTGACTTTACCAAAAAAACACAAAATGCAGCTGTTTATTAAAAAATATAAATCCTGACTGATAGTATTTCGCCAAATCTTGCGTCAACGAAAGTTTGCCAAAGATTCTCTTCTGTTCAGCTCTGATGCAAGATTACAATTCTTGGTTGAAGTATTTTATGATTCAGATGATCTTAAAGAACGCATTCGTGAAGCATGTCGTAGCACACCAGCTATGATTCAGACTGGACCGGCACAACAACACTTTTAACACGTAATTAGGAAGGTACTTTAATTCCATTGAATGCAGTTTTTTATTTATTAATTATCATGTCAAATAAGCGAGATATTGCCTGTATACGATTACTTGGAACACCCGGTATACTGGTAAATGCGCATTTTTAATATTTTTTGAAAAGTACCAATTTTACAGACAAAAACAGTAAGAACTGAAAATCAAAAGATTATACTCCACGTTTTTGGTTTTCAGAACTTTTCAACATCTGTTGTATTTCTTCTAAACTTTTACCTTTGGTTTCAGGAATAATCCAGACCGATAGAAAAATTGACACAACGTTACAAAAAGCAAAAACAAAGAATGGAGCAAATATTCCAACTGAATGAGAGAGGTAATAAAATATATTATTAGCTGCGAAATATGTTAATGAAAAAAAGGTCGTAGCTATACTTATACATTTAACTTTAACACTTGTCGAGAACAGTTCACCTAGCATCAGCGTAGGTACTAGACCCGTACCACATGACGCTCCAACTATGTATACCATCATGAATAACCAAGGTATATATTCCACTGCAGTTAGATCTAGTTCAGTAGCGTACTGCTTTAAAGCAGAATAGATTCCCAGTCCAAGTAATGATATAGTGCCTAAACTAAGTGAAATTATGTAAGACAATCGTCTTCCCATTTTGTCTGAAAAATTACAAGCTATTAAGTAACAGAGAAATGTTATTCCAGTGTATAACATAGATGATATTTTGGAATTAATAGCGTTTCCGGCGCTTTCAAAAATATATTGGGCATATACTGTAAATGTTATTAGACCACAAAAATTTTGTGAAACTCTCAAGAATACGCCTGCAAGGCAAGCTTTTCTATTACTTTTGATTGTAAAAACATCTTTCCATGTTCCTTGTTCAGACATTTGCCTTTTTACGTCCGTTTGGATTTTCAAAAACTCGACCCTCACATTTTCTGTACCTCTTAACCATTTTAAAGACTTCAAAGTGGCGTTTTCATCACCACGTACAGCGTAAAAATATGGCGTTTCAGGAATAAAAATTACTAATATTGAAAATATCACAGGAAATATCAAACCGATTAAAGCAGTGACTTGAATGCTACAGTAAGCTCCAATAGTATTAATTAAAAACAATCCTAAATACAACGCACAAATCAATCCGTTTCCCCAAACTCCTCTAACTTTTGGAGTCGTAACTTCACCAATATATATTGGCAAAGCGGTGTACATAAAAGTATCCCCAACACTACCTAAAGCTCTGGCTGCATAAAGTAAATTGAGATCAGTAGAAAACGCTTTTATTAACCATGTTATAGCATGAGGAATTGCTGATAGCATCAACGTCCATTTTCTTCCTAATATATCGCAAAGCTGTGATGCAAATGGTGACAAAACAACAGGTCCAATGGCGTTTAAAAAACTAAAGTAAGATGCTTCTTCTTCATTTATGTGGTAATGTATTTTATCGCTAATAATTTTCGGGATAGATGGAGAAGGCCATGCTATTAGTAGTCCTGTGCTTAAAGCTGGTATACAACCTGAAATAAGAATTATGCTAATTTATTCATAAAAAATCCTGTAGTTTCGGCAACAAGACAAAGTTGATGGAAACGAGGCACTTCCATCACATGTCTTGCACCTAATCCCTTTTGGAAGAAGAACATTCTGAAAGCTGATATAAAAATAAGTCGATTGGTATTAATGAAATTTGCAAATTGACGGAATGCTCAGCACAACTCATTGGTATAGATATCAAGCTTATCAAAATTACAAATCACTAAAATCGAGCGGCACAGGCCACAGAAATTCATCATCAATAAAACCATATTACAAGTTGACATTTATTTTTTTCTGCTGCAACTTTGTCGGTGCTAGCTTAAAGCCGACCAATCCTGCATTGGCACAGAAGGCGGCCAGAAATGCGATGTTTGCTGGGTTATTTTGTTAACCGATGTGAGTTAACTCGAAAATTCAACAGTAACTAATATAATTGCGGCCCTAAACTGAGTTTTTATGTGACAATTCACCTAAAAACTTACAAAAACGCTTATTTTTCTTTAGTTTCGAAAAGTGGATTTGCAAAAATTTCATGACTCTATTTTAAGGAGAAAAAATTATTTTATACAAAAACAGACTGTGGCAGTCAATTAATCGTCCCATGAAACCGACCAGGACGGATTTTGAGCATTTTTTATGCTGAAAACATTTTTTTGTCTCACATTTTGAAGCATCTTTAGTTTTGAAAAGTGGATTTTCGAAAATTTCATGACTCCATTTGGAGGAAAAATAATAATTTTATACAAAAACGGACTGTGGCAGTCGATTAATCGTTCCAAAAACACCTCGGGACAAATTTTGAGCATTTTTATGACGAAAACATTTTTTTTTCTCGAAAATTTTGAAGCAAGGAGTAGGTATGGAAATATTTATTGAATTTATTAAATATTACTGGGAATTCTGTACTCAAAATATACTGGTATATGTAAAATTTTCCAATAAATCGATTACCGGAGACTTGAACCTTCTATCTATCATATTAGGCGAGTTACGAGCATCTTTAGTTTTGAAAACTGGATTTTCGAAAATTTAATGACTTCATTTGAAGGAGAAAAAATGATTTTATACAAAAACAGACTGTGGCAGTCAATTTATTGTTCCAAAAAACCCCTCAGCACGCATTTTGAGCATTTTTCATGTCGAAAACATTTTTTTTATCGAAAATTTTAAAGCAAAGGGTATGGAAATATTTAAGATAAACTGGCTTCCCCTAACCTCCTTATTACTGGGAATTATGGACTAAGGATACACACACACAGGTATATGTAAAATTTTCTGATGAATCGATTGCCGAAGACTAGAACGTTTTATTTATCATATTAGTCGAGTTATGAGCATCTTTAAAATTGGATTTTCCGCCAACTTCCTCATAGCTTAGATACAAAAACTTTTTTTTCCCTTCAGGAGAGTTATTAGAATATTCCTCCCAATAAATACTTAGTAGGTACGTATATAGAAACTAATCATTACAATTTTCAATGACTATTGGTGAGACTGGACTGGAGATATATTGCCTCATCTTATAATGTTAACATTTCACACTGTAAAACTTAAAACAATCACCCCATTATCAACTTTTATAGTAATTCAGCTGTAGCTAAGTAAAAAAGCAATAATTAGGCGGACTATACTTTCACTGTCTATTCGACCTTGTTCGTGTTTAAATTTTAAAGTCAAATGATACAAAAAATTATCTCTTCCATTCATTATATTTTTAACCAAAATGTGTCAAGGACTCATGAAAAGTAATAGACTTATTGACATACCGCTTCAGGGTAATAAAATAACTAATATTCACGCATTAGGCAAAATTTTCAAAAATGATGTGTAAGTACACCTAAGGGTTAGGTAAGTATTATTTTTAAGTTGTATTTTTCTCATGAGCTCAGAACTTTGTGACACAGTCTTTGACGAGGACACTGCCAAACAATCCAGTGGGAAAAGTTACTTTTCCGACTCGAAAATAGTAATTTACGTCAAGATTTACAGTACGAATGTATGTTTAATGAATGAATATCGAAGTGACTACTTAAGACACTCACCGGATGTATCACGAAACGTATTATCTCCACGATTAAATAATAACGCACAAATTATTTTTACTTATTTAGCTGCATAATGTGAATAATAAAAAGAATTCACCCTCGTTAGCCAATCACATTCTATTATTATCAAAATTCACGCTAAAATGAATTAAAATGAATAAATCAAATCGTCTCTTTAAAACGTCAATCGCAAATCGCTTCTGACAGCGAGTTTGAAAGTCGTTTGAAACGTCAAAATAATTATAAAATCATAATTTTACGTATTATAAGAGAAAAAAATGGACAAGAGTAGAGATAGTGAATATTTACGCCTCCCGGAATTAATTTCATTTATAAATGTAAGGGTAAAAATATGAGTTATGTATATATATTTACTCTTAACATTTTTATAAATATGCTCTATAGCCTAGTGGAGGTTGACTATGGCGCGGACGATCGAGGTTCGATCCTCACTGGAAGTTTTTTCTTTTTAGTCGTGGAGAAAGTATAGTCTTTTACTGTACTGTACTTCTACTGTAGAATGGCTATTATTCACTTGGATGATTCCAAAACTCACTCGCTGCGCTCCCTCGTTTTGGAAACTTCATCCGCGTGAACAATAGCCATCATTCTGCACTCGTTGAAGAATATACTATTATTTCATACTATAAAGAGAAACGACAGAAGGTTTCTCAACAGAATTATTATCACATCAATATATAGGTAGTGTACAACTCGTGCGGAAACTGGATATATCAAGGCTTTCATTATATTGTCCTACGAGATTAAAATAGCCCTTTTTCCCACACTAGTTGCACAATATAGGTACGGAATTTTTAAGCTCTTTAAAGTAAATTAGTTCGTCCAAGAACTGTCAATTGATTGAGCATGGAACAAATAGATCTTTTTTTTCACTTACAGTTTTCTGTAACAATTGTTATGTTTAAGTGAAGCGCATTATCAATAGATGTCAATATAAAAAAATAAACACCATAGTCTAAGGTCTTTTAGATAAGACAATTTTCCGTGCAATATTTAGTCCAAGTTTTGGAACGATATTTGTAATAGATTTCTTGTGTGAAATATTGGCCAACTAAGCTATTTCAGACTATTCCAATTTATTGAACAATATTTAGTTCAAGATTCTGCGCAATGATTTGATTTGATGATAAAATAAATATAACCTTTTCAAAAATTTCGTTGGTTATGAAACCGGAAAATTTGAAGTAAGTAGGTATTTATCAATTTGAACGGCTGCTCATGTCACTAAGCGAATATTAACTTTAAAACAGAGGAGACAGGTTGTTTTACATTGTACAAACAGGCATGTTTTGAGATTTCCTCAATTAATATTTCAATCTCTCGATTATTCCGAGACATATTTTCCAACCACTTTAATAGGTACATAACCAAAAATTATTAAGATTGATGACATTTTCATCGTGAAACAGAAACACAAACAATAAATTAAATTGTTAAGAAAATAGAACCTGTTTTACAATTTGACAGGGTAGACAATTTTCAATACAATTTTTAGTTTTAGACTAAACAATTTGAATTGTTCCAAAACTTGGATTAAATATTGCACAAGAAATTGTCTAATCTAAAATGACCTTCACTTTTTTTAATATATTGAGTAGAAAACAGTGAAGCTGTAAAATATAATACGATTTATAATAGATGCTGAGAATGCACGAAAATTACAGAATTTAGTATCTAGCTGTACTAAAATTTTAGAAAAAAAAATACAAACCAAATTTTAGTCACCACCTTTTAAGAGTGATATCTCGGAACGGGGTGAGCTGAGGAAATTTTTATATAGGAAAAACACATCTTAGTTTCATACGAGCAAACACTTCCTGAATTTTGTCGCATGAATTTAGAAACACCCTGTAGATACAAACATCTAAAATATCTTCAAACAAAATACGTAACGTGATACATCCGGTAAGTACTTATTAATATTTGAATAATATATCTTTCCACAAAACACTATTTTACTTACTTGTTAGTATAGCCACAATTTGCGGTAAATCTTGAATATCAACTAATCGAAAAATAAAACACTTTTTACTCAACATACTGTATGTATGCACGTAACCATTGATGAAAAAATATTTCGTTTTTTGCAGCTTAATTGTTTGTGAACGAAAATACTTCTAAATCATTTTTATATTAACAGAACTCGTAGACTGAAACTCCTTGTTGATGGATAACTTATCCATTGATGCGTAACCCATCCGATTATCAACATACCACCAAATCGTGACATTAATTGTGTCCCTCAAAAATAATATGAAACGATTAATAATTGATTTACAAACCAATTTTACACTTATTTCGGAAATACTGCCAAAGAATATACTAAAGTACCTACATGAAATAATCCTCAAGGCGTGCGTCATTGTTTGTGATGTGTATCCGGGTTTTGGGTATGTCGTTTATTTTATTTGCTATTTTGACATATAGCTAACCTTAAATTTGACTTATTTGTCAATCATCAGGATCGTATTCAGCCAAATTCGAAAGGGCTTCTTTTTCTAACTGAAAATACTTGAGAACTTTCAAAATGCTGATGTTTTTCCCTGTATCTAGGTATATTTTTATATTATTTAAATAAATATAACAATAAGATTAATATTCAATTTTTCATAAATAATAATTGACCGTGAACAACAAAGTACAGACCTGACGAGAACTCTCAGTGAGACATTAGAAAAAGATGTGACACACATTGCCGCTACGAAAGGTACGTCTGCATCCTATTTTGAATGATGTAATTTCTCCCCATTTGATAGGTCGCGCTTGTGCGTAATCTAAACATCAACTATAAAATTTTTGAAGGCAAAGATTAGGGGTAACGTTTGTAATACATTTAAACGGTTCATTATTGTGATATTTTGATTAGGATTAATCACAGACCTGCCTTTTCCCATTTCTCCCAACGTGATGTGCTAGAAGAACATTAACAATCGATGACGCACACCAAGAAGAGTATTATATGAACTCTAATAACAAATACAGCAAAAATGGATCTTACAGAGTGCAGCACCAGGACGGAGAAAATTGAATATCCATTGTAGGTCTGCAAATTAATTGCCATTTTGTATAAAAAATATCATTCAATAACAATTAATATTCTACCAACCTTTCCCAATGAAGGTTTTCTACAAGTATTAAAAAAAAGTTATTAAATACTAGGGCATTAGTTATTTTACATATAGCCTTGTTCTCAAGCATAACTAGAAAAGAAAAAAACAATAAAATTGAGGAAATTGATTTATAAAATCATTTAGTGGAACTATTTCGAATAGGTATATACAGGGTTGGGATAAAGTATGGAAACAAGTAAATATATTTTAAACGAAAAGAACGATATTTATGAAAATTTGCAGGTAAGTGCAATGCAACAAAATGCATCTGATGTACATTTTTTTGTTAATAATATACTTGCGGTTTAACCGAAAATGCCATCAACTTCTTTAAATTAAATGGGTTACCCTATAAAATTTTCACAGATTTTGAAAGAGCTTGTTATTTGGGTTTCATACATACTGAATGTAGTGTAAAAAAAATTGCGAAAACGAGGAATATAGCACTTTAATTAACGTTCTTTGCGTTTTTTGCATTAGAGCAAAAAACTATTTAGATAAACTAATAGATGTTGTTTGTATGCATAGTAATGAATAAACGAGTACTGTTTAGTACGTCTTTTGTTTCCAAAAGTGTCAAATTCTAATTGACGGAAATAAATTTTACAATTTAGAATGGTTCAATTAAGTGAAAAAGATCGTATTGAAATTTTAATGATGATCGGTTATGGTGATCGTGTTCGGACCTAAGGCCGGCGACACATTTGCGGTTGCGGTTGCAACCGCGCGGTCACAACCGCTGTTCTGTAAAATACATGGTTGTTTGTGGCACCATTTCATAAACAACCATGTATTTTACAGAACAGCGGTTG
>CAJUYI010000073.1:234853-247552 GCA_910591695.1 Galerucella pusilla
GCCATTTTGGATAACCATCCCGGTTAACTGTCCTTGGCGTAAGGATCCTTCCTTACTACTTTATGTTCGAAGGTTCGAACTCACGAAGAAGTAAGTCATATTTTTAATAATTTGCATCCGGAGAGAAATCCTATTTCATGCTCAACAGTAACTAAAACATTACAACGTTTTAATACAACTGGGATGGTAAAAAATTTGCTAAAACCTGGAAGACCGCGGACTGCAACGAACGAAACTGTTAAACAAAATATTGCAATCGATTTAAAAGAATCACCTTAAACTTCCACCACAAATTTGGCACTAAACCATGGTATCAGTCGACGTTCTGTAGGTTCAAGAAGTGTCAGATGATGATTTTGACCGACGGCTGGAATTTTGCGAACGGCTGATGGACATCTGTAATGTCGACGAAAATTTTGATTCTAACATAGTTTTTTCCGTTTTTGTTTGAATCGAATACTTTATTGTCATAACTGAAGGTATTGGTCGAATGAGAATCCTCAATGGATTCATGAAGCACATACCCAGACAGAAGTTGAATGTTTGGATGGGAATTGTCGAAAATAGGCTTATAGGCCCATTTTTCATCGACGGAAACTTGACCAGTATTTGGATCTACTAAATAACGAAATTATTCCTGCACAACAGAATGGGCAATTACCACATAATGTTTGGTTTCAACAAAATGGAGCACCTCCCCACTATGATAGACGGGTTAGGGATTTTCTGGATGCGAATTTTCCAAATCGATGGATTGGACGTGGAGGATTCATAGAGTGGTCTGCTCGTTCTCCGGAGCTTAGCCCATCAGATTTTTTTCTTTGGGGTGATCTAAAATCACGTGTTTACGTTAGACGACCAGCAAACTTATAGGAATTGAGACAACGAATTTATTGATGAATGTGAACTAATATTTTTGTCGTTAAAATGTATGTTATTAGCTGGTTTAAATTATTTCTAAAATCTATTTACAATATGAATTTTTCTATTTTATAGTCTCCAATCAATAAGCTTATTGGGGACAAAGATTATACAGTTTAAACGATTATATTGGGTGGTACAATCTGGTTTCTTTAAGATTAAATTTTTATTTTTGTCCATTTTTTCCCGCAACTGTTTCAAGCGTTTAATCTCGCAAAGCCTAGAGATGGACATGTCCCACCCATTTTACCACGCACTGAGCACTTTAGTTCAACTGCAGTCACTGCATCACTTGCGTCTAGCCGGTGACATAGCAAACGTGACATAGCAAACGAGAACTTATTTACCCAACTCAACACCAACGTTGTCAAATTTAATTTATTGAAACTCGGCACTCCCCAAATTTAGTAGTTGAGGTGCGCATGCGTCAAAGCCACCTTTAAAACGTCTATTCGATGTGATTGAATGTAAGCAGATTAGCCCAATTGGTAGGATACTGAGCTTACAACCCAGAGGTCGTAGGTTCGAAATCCGGTTGGGACCTGGGTTTTTTGTTTTTATTTATTTTCTGATATATTTATACATAGTTACACTTTGATCAACTGGGTTTGGGCCTGGGTTTTCTTGTTTTTTTTTTGGTTTTCTATTTCTTATTTTCTGATATTTTTATACATAGTTACACTGTGATCAACCGGGTTTGGGTCTGGGTTTTCTTGTTTTTTTTTAGTTTTATATTTTTTATTTTCTGATATTTACATAATATTTACATCAATATTACTAAATTTGACAACGTTGGCGCCTATCATTCATCTTCGGGAGCCATATGCTATGTCACCGGCTAGAAGCTAGTTTTAAAATCGATAGGCGCAACATTTAACACATCCATTTTTACTTGTAGAAGCTTGCCGCGCCAGGAGATCTGCCTCTTCATTATCACGAATACCAGAATGGAATGGGTGCCTATAAACTATTGAAGGTCATCTGACGTTGTCATATTGCCCGTCATCGTGCCTGCCTTATATATAGTTAGGGAGGCGAATAGGGGATTTTTCGGAAATACTCGAGCGTGGCAGTTAAAGATATGAGAGATACCTTAGACCTAATAAAACAACTTTGGAAAGTATTAGCTCTATATGTAGTGACGCGCGCCTAGGATAGACGATCAGATTTGTAAAAAAAATCGATAGTCTGAAATACTCGAGCGCGTCAGATTAAGATATTGGGGGTTGATCTTAGTGCTTTAAGACTAAATTTAACTAATCTGACGACAAGTCCTTGACGCCACCGAGTTATAGGGTCGCGAAAAAAAAACGTTAATCCGGCATTCTCGAGCGCGATTTTTTTTTTCAAGAATATAATCTAAAAAACTTACTAAAATTACAAAATCTGCCGGTTTCCGCACGACCGGAAGTGTGGAGGAGCCTTTTCGTCTTCCGAAAAACGCGTTGCGGCATATAAGTCGTAAACGATACATTTTACAAAAAAAAAGTTTAAATAAAAAAAAGGTAATTTTATTTTATACAAAAAAGGTCTCTACATTTTTGTCCAAAGTTAAAACTTTTGTACTTAAAGCATCATGAAAACTCAAACTCCAGTTTTTTGAATATATCTCGAAAAAAGGTGACAAAAAAATTGATATGGAACAACGATGATTAAATTATGTGTTTCATTATATTTCAAATTTTTTTCTCGGAAAAAGCTACGCGTATCTGTATACAAAAGTATTATTAACATGTATAGTTTCATTTGTTTATATTATTCAATAGCCTGTTGATCCTCAAATTGTTTTTTGGACGTACCGTAAGCAAAACGAAGTGAGGAATTGAAGCAAAAAAAAAGGAATGTGCCATAAACATGTAATACAGACTGAGCGCTTCACAGAAATATGCCGTCCGAAACAAAAAAACCTTTTTCGGTCAGATTAAGAGAACCCACCAACATTTTTGTCAGATTAAGAAAATATGCTTTCAGGATACCGAGATAAACCTCCCCTATAAAAATCTGACGCGCTCGAGTATTTCGAAATAACTTTTTTCTTGCATTTTGAAATCGTCAGTTTTTTTAAAGCTTACTTGGGGCCTACTTAACACCCCTTCCAAAAATCTGACGCGCTCGAGTAAATGTTTTTTTCGGATTTTTGACTACTTTATATGCCTACCCCCACCACGCAAACCGGCAGATTAGTATACCGTTGTTATCAGAGGCACTTGGGGCATACGTGGTATGAATATCTGACGCGCTCGAGAATGCCCACTTACCTAACTGTTTTTTTTTACATTTTTGAAAAACCGTAAGCACCATATCCACCGCTAAAATGGTTTTTACTATACGAGCTTTTCTTTTCGAAATTACTTTATCTTTCGATTTTGATAGGTCTCGACGGCGTTCGAGAATGTTGCCATTTAGCGACACAGTGTGTTCTAGGGTGACATTCCGTTCATAAAAACTAGCGATCGCTTTTATGCGACGTCACCTAGATTTTACATTTTACATTAATATTTTAACAAGGAAATATAAAAAATACGTAGGTGACACCTTATGGGTATCAGAAATTAGAACTATTTGTCGCTCCAAAACAACCCAACTTGGTGAACGAAATGTGTATATCGACAAGATCGATTCAGGACTACTCGCTAGGTGAACAGAATGCCACCCCTAGACTGCCGTGTCATATCAAAGATACATTTTTTCTAATTGGACACACTTTATTCTAATTTAAATTTGTAATAAGTTATAGTGTATTTAAAAACTTACGACCACTTGTTCCTGAAAATCTTAATAAGTTCAACGCCCCGTATACTTTAAACTGCACAATTATCATAATTCATTAGACTTGCTTCCATATCTTTGAAAACGTATACAGGGCGAGTACAAACTCGCAAACAGCTACATAAGATTGACTCACATTTACCGTGTTAGGAAAGTGTGCTACTACGAAAAGAGGTTTTAAAAAGTCGATAACAGCACCACAGGTGCATGAGAATCAGATTTCTTATGAAGTTTCACTTGTCACAGATGTTGTTCACAGTTGAATTAGAACCACATAATTATTAGCGCTCTTAGTTAATAGATCGGTAGTGAGTAGGTTCTGGAATATTAATAAACAAACTTACATCCAGAGCAGGACCAGTTCTCTGGGCACCAAGATCAACAGAGTTGAGTAAAGTTGATATTTCATTTTGGGGTTATGCTCAAGTTTAGGTGTACAAAGTAGCAGTCACTAAATCAGACGATATGAAAGATAGAATAAGGTGGGATTAAATAATATCTGAAGGATGGAATATTTGTCCATATCAACAAAATTGGATGAATAATATATCCATTACAATCAGGGAATGAAAAGTGATCAAATCGTTTCAAGATGAACAAGAAATAAATAAATAATTTTTGATTCGAACCATATTCGTACTCGAATTATAATAATTTCTCTTTTTAATTCCTTTTAGAGCGGTTAATACAATTGAAAAGAGTTTCTTGATGTATCAAAATGGACAATAATTTAAGTAAAACAATATGGGGTATATAGGGAATGTTGAATATTATGGAACTTTATAGGTATTTCAAAATTAGTTAAAATATTACAGGGTGTTCCATAACTACCAGATCAAAGTTATGCTAATTTTAAATGAAATGAAACTGAAATCAGCTGCATTGACCCATTACAAAATATGAGGTTGTGATCTGTTATACAGGGTATTTAAAAATAATAACCAGTTTTCTGTTTAAATCGTAACAATTTTAACGCTCTTGTGGAAGTAGTGGTAGTAGAAGAGCAATAATAAATATTCCAAATGATGATGATAAGGTTCAACAAATTTCCATACTTAGCCATTTGCTTTGGTTTGGAAATATTTTCATTTTTCTATGCAAATTAGTGATTAGGTATATTATAATAGTTTACTGGGGCCTATTTCACAAATGTACGGGTGTTGTTGAAAATAATTGTGAGTAGCAACCACTTGTTTTCAAAAGTTGTTACTCACAGGCATTTCATAAACAATCACAAAACTTCTTCGCAACAAGTTAAAATTGTCTGTAACACTTGTTATAGTCAAGAAGAGAAAGAACTTGTAGGCAGCACTTGCTACATCTATGTTTACTTCAATGGGTGTCATAAGCCAATCCAATAAAGGGTAACCAGAATCTCCTAGTGAAACTGCATTTGATTGGACGCCAACCTTCTTCCTTTCTTTAAAAAAGAGTACTGTTTCTTAAAACTCGAGCATTATGCACGCTTCCTGGCCAAATAGCACTAGCGTAATATATTTCCAAATTTGGTCCGCATACAATTGATGGAGTGGTTTCCATTACGATCAACAAATGCAGGCTCATTTTCGGTTGGAGCATCTATTTTTAGTAATGTCCCATCGACACATCCAATAACTTGGGGGAATCTTGCTATAGCAAAAAATCCTTCAGAAACGTTAAAAATATTGTCAGGCCAACTAACGCATTGGGGAAATTTAATTTGGTTAACTGCATACACAAACTTTCTAACACATCTGCAAACACTTGCCTTACTAACCCCATGTGCATCTGATATGGCATTCTCTCCATTACCTAACCAGTGTAATGCTATACAAATCTGCATTTTTGTGGATAGTGCGTGAGACCGATCAGTTGGATGAAGAAGCATATGTCCAATATCCATACGAAGCTGTTCGATTTGAACAGAAGTCATTCTGAAACGTTCATTAAACTCCAATAACGAGTGGAACACAGCATTAATTCTAGGTCTAAACACTCTAGTAGGAGTAGGAGTATACGTATAATCTCTTCATTTTCATTTTCTGGGGAAGAACTACAAGACCACATTTTGCTGCAACTATAATCTATGTATATTTAAAACTTGTCAGCTATCTACCTTTTAAGTTAGGTGAAAGGTCTTTAGTAGATAACAAGTTTCAGATGCAATTTTGTTGACTACATTAGTTAATAACAGGTAAATTCATAGTAAATAACAAGTACTTTACATGTAAAATTGTGAAAAATTGCCTGTTATTACAAGAGTACACTTGTCGTTCTATGAAACGCTAGTAATTATTACATATTTTGCCAAACTTATTAAAATCTACTTGTGACTTACAAACTTGTGTTTTTTGAAATAGGCCCCAGATGTTAGTTTACAGTTAAAGGTTTATGAAAAAACTCATCAATCAACGCTATTAGTAGTAGTTTTACATTTTTTGAAAATGGTTTAGGAAAAATAAAAGTATGGAAGTCTTCGACAATGATATACAATGATAGAAAATACTGTACTTGGGTTTTGACTCGCCATGATTTGTTTTATAAATATTTATAAAAAATAAGACTTACCTGTCACAACGCACATTTTCCGCAAATTTTTAAAAAGTAGTAGGCCTGTTTTCATAATCATATATTTTGGATTAGACCCCCATAAGAAATTCTGTAGTGATTTTATTTGTTAATAGGCCCATCTGTTGATTGTTGTGAATATTTTCAACTACACTCCAAGTAACACAAAGTGTAGTTTACATCACAGCGAAGTATTGCAATTAGTTATATCATGCAATGGTGGTATGAGGGTATAATTAGCAAAATGAAGTTAAATATGGTAGCGTAGTGATTAGAAAATAGAAACAATATTAAACAAGCACAAAACCTATTTTTTCCCGATATTGTCAAATTTAAAGGTAGGTACTTCACTCTTGGGAAAAATTCATATTTTTTAACAAACCTCGTATGTTACTAAAAAAAATGTATATCTGATGATTGTATTTTTGATTTTAGAACATGCAGAACTTTTTATGGGGAATAACTTTTTTTCGTAATGTAAACAATAAAAAAGTTTCCCATATGGTGCGAACTTGAGTGGACACAGTGTATAATAATAATACTTTTAGGTAATTTTGATTACCTAGTGACTCGTAGAGTCGGAAGAGGTTTTTAAATTGAGGTCCTCAATAGATTATGAACTTATAACATAATACCAATTAATTAATTTAAAAGTCAAAGTACTTAAACTAAGTTTTGTGGTTAGCAAAGAAAATGAGAAGAAAGTGGTGGTTTTAATTATAGTTATATCAGGTATTAGGTGCCTATTAATATAAAAGTGAAATTGATTTGATGAAGAATGATATTTAGTATTCTAGACGTAGGAACATATTGTTAATTTTTAAAGGTACAAAAAAATATTAAAATTAGGTTCTACATTATATTAACACAAAAACCAATTGCAGATTCATGGATTTTCCATCCTAATGTGGCTGGAGAAAGTTGGAATACAAGCACAGCCCAAACGAATGATGACAATCACAATTCCGATATAACATCTATAAGGAAGCACCATAACTGTATTATGCACTTTGACTGCATGTGCTCAATACCGAAAACAAAAGATAAGAGAATTTACAAGTGACAAATTTCAATAATTGCCCTCTCGAACAAATAAAAACGGAAGAATGAATAATATGAATAATAATTCAATCCAATATTTGCAGGTTAATGGATAACTGAGTATAGGGTGAGTATAGGCCGTCGAGAGAAGGAGCTACAATGGCTTAGCACATTATTTGTAGTACCTAACGTAGATTGGAATGCTCCCCAGGACAAGACAAAATTCAACCACATTTGTTAAGAATTAGTCTGGGTTATATACCAGAAATACGGGCGGCCTCAAATTGGACGCTAACTACCTGTAGCCCAGAAGAGACCCTTAAATTAGACGCTGCCGGAAGGATAATGTCCTTTAAGGATTAAGCTTATATTTGATCAACCGGGTTTGGGGCTTGGGGCTGGGTTTTCTTGTCTTTCTTCAGTTTTCTATTTCTTATTTTCTGATATTTTTATACATAGTTACACTTTGATCAACCAGGTTTGGGCCTGGGTTTTCTTGTTTTTTTTTTAGTTTTCTATTTCTTATTTTCTGATATTTTTATACAAAATAATACAGGTAGAAGGATTAGTAGAAGCACCTAGCGTCGAATTTAAGGGTCTACAAGCAGGTACATAAAGTGAGAAAAAGATTAAGTGAAATTTTAGCGTCGGATTTATGCACGTCCAGAAATACAAAGAAGGGCAACAGAACCTTCATTTCCAAAAGCTGGAAAAAGGGGCACAACAAACCCAAAATCCTTCAAGCCAATAAATTGTCTAACATCGTTTATGCTCAAGACAAGTAAGAAAGCTATTGACAATTATTATATTAGAACGGAAATCCTAGAGAAACTTCCTTTCCACCTGCATCAGCATATTTATCGGGCATGCAGATCTATGGAGACTGACGTAGGATATCTGATGTGCTCGAGACAACCAAAAACCGTAGTAGACGCATTTTTGGATATAGAAAGAGCTTTTGGCAATTAAAAGTTCTCATGAGACTGTCAAAAGAGCATTAAATAGAAGAAGTGTAGACAGTACAGAGACGAGGATGAGCAAAGATAAGAGCTTGCATATAACCTAATTTTTTGTGTTGGTGTTTTAAATGATTCAGCAAAAAAAATTAATTAGGAAAACAATTCCAAATTTTTTATGAAGAAA
This sequence comes from Galerucella pusilla, assembly GCA_910591695.1. Taxonomy (NCBI): domain Eukaryota; kingdom Metazoa; phylum Arthropoda; class Insecta; order Coleoptera; family Chrysomelidae; genus Galerucella; species Galerucella pusilla. The sequence continues at coordinate 243,275 of CAJUYI010000073.1, forward strand.
TGAATATTTTAGCATAGAAGTTTGCGGAAGGGCTTTGAATGCTATATTCTTTTTTTTTTAACGAAAAATGATGAGTGAATGGACGCTTATCGCCAATGAAACAAAAATGTTGAGTGGCGTTAAAAAAAATGATGATGGTAAATACAGCAGGTTCTTGCCTAACTGACTGATTAAATTCGGAGGTTAACTAAGCAGGGCTTTGTTACCTTATTAAACTTGAGAAAAAAAATTAATTTTCAACGGACTAAAAAAAAAAAGAAATTTTGGGGTGCCACTAATTTTCTTTCCTAAAATAAAACTAGAAACAAAATCGAATTTAATGGTCAGCTAACTTTTAATCTCTTAATTCAAAAAGCTTTACGTTTCTGTTTAATAAATAAAACTATCAATGAAAAAAATGTAGGTATATAATATCAGTCGTGAAATTACAAAAAAGAGATTAGTAAACATAAAAATATATCAAGGACTTATGGTTATGGCTTTTGTAGAAGCTTTGTAGAGCCGTCACAAATATTGGTAGATTCGTGGTTAATAGGAATCTTCTAGGGAACGTTGTAGTCCTAGGAACCGTTTGTTTGTACTTCAATGAACTGTTTTACTCTAAAGGACTGTTTTACTCCAAAGGACTTTGCACTTGTGCAGTAATCCAAATTTTTATAAGATAACGGCAACTGGTGAAAGAATTTATAATCAAAGAATTACTGCACAGATCCACACTACTTGTTCAATTGTCGACAGACGATGAGAGAAGAATTTGCCGGTACCTTCTCCGTTCTTATTTAAAGACACTTCAAAATTTTAAATTTCGCGGTAAAATACATTAAGAATATTGATTTTTGGTATATTAGTTTATTCACCACGAATCACAAGTTTGAAATAATTTATTAATTAGTCGAATGCAATATTTTTACGAAATATATATAGACTATTCCACCAAAAATGGTAAAATTATGAGGAAATCGTTCGATAAATATATAAGCTGGAAGGTTGAACGCAAAGTTCACGTTTCATTTTCCTCTCACTAATTATTTTTGTTTTGACTTTACCTCGTCCGTTGCATATTATATATTTATATTTTCAAGTAGTTTAGACTCTTTTTGAAACGTTTGAAGTACACTGCATAGATTTTATATGTCATACTGGTGCTGACAGCTGGAAATATGACAGCCTAATTGCTAAATAATTATTGATAGTAGTTTATACATTAGGTATTGCGGAAGCCAATCTTGCAGTAAAAAATGGAACCGTAAAAAAGTTTCAAGCACGAGTAAATTGTTCTCAACTCTAACTTTTACTTGGAGACTATTAACAAATGGAAGAATCATCGCAAAATGAATAACAGTAATTTTGTCAACGTCTACTAGAATATAAATATCTTTGTCCACGACCACCTAATAATAAGTCAATATTTTACCTCCTAACTGAAGGTATATGGTACCCATATATCAACTGTCGTGAATTATGGTCCATAATACACTGTAGTGTATTATGGTTCATAATTCACGACTAGAGATGGGGGTACAATATGGAATAAACTATTAAATCTGTGTATTTTGTTCAGGAAATTTGTTTCTGACATATATCGTATCTATAAAATATTGTAATTTTTTGTATTGATACTTTTCATAACGATATTTTTTAATATTAAGTATTTTAAAACAATATATTTATAACGGTACGTTGTATTGATACTTTCCACAGTATCGCCCATCTCTATATATGTCAAATTATTTGAAGTAGCTGCCACAACATTTTGAGGTTAGTAATATGACAAATCGCTACTGACTTTTATTTATTAATAAATAAATTAAGTGTCGTGGACAAAGTATAGTATTCTACTCGCAATTTATGGCCATAATTCACTTGGGTGACTTGCGCCCCTCGCCTGCGGCTCGTGACGCAAACGTCACCCATCATGAATTATGGCTATCATAAATTGCTCGTTTAATAATATACTAAAGCTCCCTTCGATATACATGAGTTAGTTGTTTTTCTTTTCACATTTTTATCAATTTTCAACCCTAATTTATGTGTCTACTGTGGCATGGGTTAGATATCTGATTGAAAATTATCAAAATACCAAAACTTGGATACTGTTAAAAACTAGAACAAGTTTAAAAATCGACAAGTCACAGAGATTTTGTTCAATCCCTAAAATAATCGAGTTGACACGACGAAAGATAAAACTTATCGTCTCACGGTATAATATATATATCGTCATATAATTTATTCATAAGCAACATCAAGTGCAGGTAGCTGCTAGTTATTATTATTATCATTATATCATTCACCGGTTTTGATCTACGTTGTAAGTTAAATTACTTTGTATATTATGTAATATTTCCAGTTATTACGTAAAATATTTATGTTGTGTACAATTCTTTAATATCGTTCAATATACAGAGTGTCTCGGCAAAACTCGTCATAAATTATGCCACATATTTCGGGGTCAATAAACTGGAAGAAATCGTATTTATTTATTTTTATTTATGATTGATTTTAAGAGCGTGTCTACACCCTTTTGACCAGTAGAGTGGGCCAATTGAGGCCAAGCCTCACCCTATGGCAAGAAGCGGTTACTGCGCCACCTCTGCTGCAGACAGCCATTGATGCAATTGAACCCAGGTTTGTGTTTCATAAACCCTACAAAATACAAATAAAATAGAACACAGAGTTAGATGCTGCAAATGCAATTCGAATATATACAGATGGCTCAAAAATGAAAGAAGGATCAGGATGTGGAGTTTACTCCAGAGCACTAAGCCTAAGGATTAAGTAGAGAATGGGAAAAAATACCAGCCAGTTCAAACAGAACTGGCTGGTTTCTCAATTGCCACAAAAGAACTAACCAGAAAAGGAATTTCTGGTAAAAACATAACAATCTGGACTGGTAGTAGACAAGCCCTATTAGCTTTAAAAAGACAACGTGTTATATCGGGGCTAGTACTAGAATGCCACCAAGATTTGGCTACCGCCTCGGCAGATAACAATATTATCCTGAGGTGGGTTAAAGGGCACGACAGGAGTAAAGGTAATCGCATTGCCTATTCTTTAGCCAGGGAAGTGGCTGGACAAAATATTTTAGGACCCAGGGACACCTACGGCCTAACGACTTCGACAATTGCGGAGCTAGCCAAACTTTACACCCTTGCTCAATCCCTTAAGAGATGGGATGGAATCAAAGGATGCAGTTTTGTCAGGATCACCCTGGGAAGCTAGCGCCGAAGAAATATTTGGCGGTGACCAGGAAAAGCCTACGTTTAACAGTAGGGTTTCTGACTGGCCACTGTCAACTAAGGAAGCACCTCCATACTACGCAGGATGTGTGAACAGACAGACTGACAGACAGACGGAATTATCGTCAATAAAAGAGTGTGCTCGGTGAGTCCTGATCTACACCTGCCGATATGAAGGAGATGTCTCCTAGTGACCCGTCTACCTTCCTGGGAAGTACAGGATGGACGATGACCTAGGAGGACAACTCCTCGGGAGGATGTACAATGTGTCACATGTGGCCTAAGTGCTGTGAGCCTACACTTCCCCTCCCTATTCTACAGATACAGATACACCCTTTTACCTTCTTCGGTTATTACTCTGGCGACCAACATTATTTCCAAGTTTGACAAAATTTATTATATTCCTACTCTGTGGTGATCATACACAATTTCCTAAAGTTAGGTTATAATAAAATCTACTTACTCACTTTCCAAATTATACTGAGACATAATAACCCAGATATCTTTTTGGTTATGGAACATACCTGAAACAATTTTAAAAAATTGAGATAATTAATTGCGAAAATTTAATTGAAATTTAAAAAAATTTGGAAGATTACTATTTTTTGAAACTAAAAATGAATAAAGTTATTAACAATGACTGAAAAGAATACGAATATACCCAAATAAGTGATAGGACTTGAAATTTTGTTCTTGATTATTGGTAACAAAAAAGATCAATAAATGAACAGTCACAATAAACATTTTTGTATACTTCATTCCAAGATATTTCGTTTTGGTACCAGTATGACTGGTTCAAAAGAAAATTGAACGAAAATGGGGTAAATATCCATTCCCGTTTGGGGTCGACTAGGTATTAGTCGAGACACTTATAACAAAACGAGAGATCACATCTTGAAATAAAATCCATGTTCATTTTCAACAGTTTATTTTCCACACACAGCGAGTCACTTATAGCTTCACACATAGAGAACGTTTACGGTCTGGGTATATGCATATGGTTTCTTATTCTAGTAATCCAACAATTATGGTAGCGAATAAC
>CAJUYI010000073.1:272552-289258 GCA_910591695.1 Galerucella pusilla
GAAATAATGAATTTATTCCATTTGGCTTTTACACACTGTATATATATATGTGTGAAATTATATGAAAACTTTTACTGATCGCCAATGCTATTCTGTTTCTCACAATTAAAAAATTAGAGAGCCTAGACTATCACTATACAAGGAAATGAAACAACAGTTATGTTATAAAATCTTAGGACTATCTACCTCTACCACTTTCAGAGGCTAGATTGTATTAAAGCATATTTTATTGAGTATTACCCTCCTGTATTAAAAATCCCATATGAAGCGGCATCTTATCGAGATAAGATGCCTATAACTATCGAAAAGATGCGGCTAACTATCGAAAAGATGCCGCTAGCTATCGAAAAGATGCCGCTAACTATCGAAAAGATCCCGCTAGCTATCGAAAATTACCCTGTAGGTCCGTAACTATAGCAACGAGTGTTAAAATTGCGCATTATTTGTCATTGTGACATATGCCAAATTTTAAAATTCGTTGAAATGTCGCGATTTGGACAAGATTCTTTAAGTTCTATTCAAGGAAAAGTGACCGCAAGTAAACCCAAAAATATAATACTTTTATTCCTTCAACTCGAGAAATATTCTATCGAATTACACTCTTCCATCAAAATAGACCTGATAATTTTTTATTCAAGCATGTTGTCAGTGAAAACTGCATTCGGCTATTTTCATTTTGTCCTTCTTCGGAGTCGGGCTCTTTCGCCAAAATATGAAAATAAACTCATGCAATTATTGGACAACATGCTTTGATAAAAAATTACCGGTAATTTTGATGCACTTGTGTAATTATTTCCGACAATTTACTTACACCTAGAATATTTTTCAACGTTAGCTAGATTTAAAAAAAAAATTAAATAGCGCCCTCCAACGTGCACATTACTTAATATGTTGCGTTAAATAGGTATATATACAGTGGTGGGAAAGATCTGTTCTTAACAAGTACGAGTCTAAAAAGATTATATTTATTAAATATTATTGGAAGTACGACAAGAAAAATACGAGAAAAACTACTGGAAAGAGAGAGAAAAATAATTGTGTGCAGTCAGCGTTGGGTGTGTTTAGTTCCCTCTACCAAAAAGGTTGGACGTGTGTTCAGTGTCCCTCTATTTTAACCGCTGTTGCCAGAAGCGTAGATTAATTTGTACAAATGATATTTTTGTCTCGTTATTGTTAATTTTTTTCGAGCTCATGCACTAATAGGTGAAACTAAACACTTTTATCCGGCAACAGTGTCCTTTACAGAGATAATTCACATTTATTTAATTCCTTTACCTTTTCGTTACAAACGTTGATCGCGCTTGTAGTGCAAATTATAAAATGGTATTTTGGAGGTCATTCGGCTCATGCAATAGTTTATTTGTTTATTGTGGCATTTGAAAATGGCCCAATTCCCGCAAATAGAACCTACTCCTATAGTGGGGATAGTCAATCTAACACGCACAACGTTGACTGCCCACAATTATTCTTCTCTCTCTTCCAAGTAGTTTTCCTCATATTTTCCTTGTCGTACTTGTGTAAATCGTATGCCGTGATTAGACTTTTCGTAACCTTTATATGTTGTAAATCATCCAAGATATTCAGATACCGGTTCTAGCCAGAACAAGGACCTTATCTTCAAATTAGTCATAATTGTACTGCATGTTCCGGAACAAAGGTACATTTTCTTAACCGGTGAATTGATAAGCCTCAAGGTTGGGAGAGATTTTTGAAGTTGAAATATACAAACCACAACATCATTTACGTTCTCAGTAATTAGGTACATGATTTTTCTATTTATGCACCTCAAGTAAAGTAGATTTTGTTATGTAATGTTAAATGGAATCTTTGTCATAGGTTTCAATCTTGCCAAAAATGGAGAAGAAATAATTTTTACCCGCTCAATACTGTTCGATTATCTCATTTATATGCATGGTGTGTATTCAAACAAATTAATACAAATTTGCAATTGAAAAATTGGAAAAAGACAATCGAGCTCCTTGTCTATTTATTTTGATAAAAACACTTTTTCAATATTATCAGTGGATAAATTTACCCTCAACTACTCAATCTTAACATGCCTTTAGTACAAAAATCAATACATTTTAAAAGTAGTACTCATCACGCAATCTATGATATTATTAGCTCTCAAACTGGCTCTTCTAAACTGTGTTCAATGGTGTAAAAATCTCACCCCATCTCTTTAAATCCAAAAAAATCCACAGGCTGTCCTTTTCAATTATGTGGTGATAGATAAGGTCAGCAATACGGCAATAATTCAAACACACCCTCTCTTCTGTTCGTCACTTCCCAATTCATGGCGTAATTTCCGTCCTCCCCAAATAAAATGACGAGTGAACACCGGCGAAGATATGCGTTGACTGCCATTTTTACTCTCTGAGTCTCTGCTGATGCTCAGTCGGCAGCTTGTGCATCACATGCGCTAAATACCTAAAACCTAGTATTTAACAGTGCAAGTGCAATCCATAAAAAATTTAAAAGTAAAGCAGGTTGTGTGAGATGTTCCACAAACTTATTTAGTATTTGTTGTGGTCATGTGCTCTAATTAGGTATTAGTACCGTACAGTTAAATAAATTTTACTTTGTTGAACAAGATATTCTGTTTAACCCTAAACTGCGAATTGGAACCACAGGAAAATTCTAAAATAAATAATATACAGTCCACTAACAGTCTCATCAAAATAACCCAGTCGGAGCAATTGAAAGCTCAGAAGAGGATTATTTCAATCAGATTCAACCTGCGCATTTTTATTAGTTAGAAATACCAGACTAACCACTTTACGAACATGACGGAAGAATAATAAGAAGAATCGTGTATTTCTCTATGGCAGAAGTTAATAAACTTAAAACATACAATTCTCCGCTAATATGGAAACCCTGTTCAATAACAGCAAATGAATTGTATATTTTATCCTCCAAAGTAAAATATTTGTGATATACAATACGCATACAGAGCATTTCGTTGAAAACTATCCACTCCTCATCGTTCTGAAGACGTTAATTTTATGGAAAAATTAAAAAACACGTCAAATATCATATAAAGGGAGACTCGTATGCTGGAACTACGAATAACTCCAATTTACTAATATAGTAACATTCTAATTCGTAACTAAATTATATCATAAGGTCCTCGAATTGACTATAATAATTGTCTTCCAGACAATGATACAATCGAACTTCAAATGAGTTTCGAATATTACCTACGTGTAACATTTGTCGATATTATTAAATAATTCGAATTCATCTATAGATGCTGGCTGAGTGGAATACATTTTTGTTTCCAGATATCCCCATGAGAAAAAGTTTAGTAGGAATCTGGTGAAAAAGTTAGCCATTCCAACATTGGGCATCGTCTACCTATCCACCGAGCAGGAAATTATTCGTTTGAAAACCGTAGCGTAATGTGTAGGTGATCCATCTTTTTGAAACCCTAGCAAAGCTTCTGGTATCATAATCCAGTATTAGAGTTATTACGGGATCAATAGATTCTCTAAATAACTGTTGATAAGGCTCACCATTCAAGTTTATCTCAATAAGATATGGTTCAACAATATTATGGTCACCAAAAATGCGACACCAGACGTCCAATTTATGTGGTGCTTGACTATGAAACACCCGCATTACGTCTGCCCAATATCTACAATTATGTCTGTTCACTCCACCATTTGATGCAAATGAGCATTCTTCGGAAAAGCAGATTTCTCAGTAAAGCTGTGTGGCGTGTAATCATTGACTTATCAATTAACAAAAATGTAGACGCCGCCTTCTTGTAGATTTTGGACTAATTTAATTTTGTACGGATGGAATTTTTGTTTAGGTGAAATTATGAAAATACTGTTGTTCTTCTAACGTAAGTAACGACAACTTCCATAACCTCGTTATTAACCAGCTGGTCTTAAGAGATGGGATGGAATCAAAGGATGCAGTCTTGCCAGGATCACCCTGGGCGATCCTAGGCAGCTGACGCCGAAGAAATATTTGGCGATAACCAGGAAAAACCTAAATTCAACAGTAGGATTTCTGACTGGCCTCTGTCAACTAAGGAAGCACCTCCATACTATGGGGCTAGTGGACACACCTCTATGCAGGATGTGTGAACAGTAAGATTAAAATGTCAGGCATGTCTTATGCGAGTGTCCGGAGCTATCGTCAATAAAAGAGTGTGTGTTCGGTGAGTCTTGTCCTAGTCCTGCCGATATAAAGGAGATGTCTCCCAGTGACCTGTCCACCTTCCTGAGAAGGACAGGATGGACGATGACCTAGGAGGACAGCTTCTCGGGAGGATGTACAATAGGTCAAATGTGCTGTGAGCCTACACTCACCCTCCCTACTTCACAGATACAGAACTTGCTGTGGTTGGTGTTTTTTATTGGCAATTTTTATTCGCTACGTACTTTAGTGTGACAGTGCTTCCGGGATGAGCAGCACTAAGCTGTCTAGCTGTGGCTATTTTGCGGCGCTATTTGTGTTGCTATTTTACTAGAAGGTTATTATGGTAACAGCACTTGCCAACTGAGTATTAGAGAATACTAAAATTCGGCAAGTGGTTACTATAATTACCGAAACTTGTTACGAAAGTTGCTATGGTTAGCATCTGCGATTGGGAAAAGTAGAATTCGATAGATGGCGCTCTGGAATGTCAATGTCATTTTAGCAACGAGTAAATCAGCTTCCGCATAAGCCCTTTGATATTTAAGTAGTTTTATTTTGCTGTTTTAGTTATTTTCAGAGTGTGTTTTGTAAAAGTTTTGCCTTCTCTTTGATTGTGCTTTAGTATTTTGTGGTGTTAAACTAAATTTTGACTCCTAATATTTTTATTATTGGAGTAATAGGTACGGTTGATATTTGGGAAAAGTACAACAAGCGTTCAATTAATTGTTTAGTTTTAGGTCTGATTTCGGGTTTTTATTTTATTTTTGATATAGTCATATCTACAAAAGTTGCAGGGAAGGTACGTTTGTATTGAGTAATATTTTAAATTTTTAATACCGACTTATTTTCTCTTTGATCTGCAATGGAAACAAAAAATAGAATAACATAACTTCTTACATAATATCTCTGATTATATTAGAATATTACCTCAGAAATGATGACAGTCGAGTTAAATAGAAAAACGTAGTTTTAAACTTGTCACTGACACAAAATTAAACAAATAAAGTACGAATTGATGGTAATTACGTTGACTTGCATATGATACAAAAACAATGCAAAACGAATTTTTTACTCGTTGCGACAGTTACACTTTTTTCCGCCAGAGGTCTCATTGAATTCTACTCCCCCAATAACCACTTTACTTAGTGAATAGCCTTAATTATCACATTTATTTCACGATGCCAAGAACCGACACTAGAGAAGAGGAAGAGTAAGGCCTGCAGACAACAAAAATTCCTGCGTATCATATTCTATGAAATAGTCGAATAATTGCTCTCAATATAAAGTAATGAGGTCCATCCATGCAATGTTTTAAATTGGTAATTTTGTGAATTTCATCATTTAACCATATTCTAAAGGCTTATTATTCCCACCTTTCCAACTTAAAATCTCGTTACAATATAATATAACAAGAAAAAAATATGTTCGTATTAAGAAACAAAAGGATCGTAAACCTTAAAGAGTATTATTCTAACTAAAAGTGATTAAAGTGTGTAATGGTTGAATACCGCGAAAGCTTCACCGCTACTTCTTCTTTCCAGAAACGGACTCGAAGGACAATGTGTTCAGAAGAGTCGAATAATACTGTTACACCAATAATTACATATTCTGCGGAAAAGTTGTTCTTTTAAAGACAATTTTCAACTTATATTTAAATATATAAAGCATAAAACCTCTGCATTGAATTTTTGTGCCCTAAAATCTACTTCAAAAATTTACACAAGCTTTTTGACACAAATATTTATGACGCTTCATTTAGAGAGGATTGTTTTGAATAATTATTTATAGTACTTATTATTTGTTAATATCCAGATATTTAAATTCAGTTGCTAATTAGATACTCCAGGTCCAGATATCTATTGGAAAACTCCTAGTATGATAGTATATTATACACCAAGGTGGAGAAGACTATTATTATTGACCGAGGACCAACTTAAGGTGCGAGGCTTATAAATTTATAAATGTCTTCACCACTGTGGCGTATATACAATTTTTTTCCACTACTATTAGCCAAATTTAAGACAAAAATAAGATAAGAAAATAATTCACAAACGGACCACGAGAAGCGTTTACTCCGTCGTCTGACTGACAAGTACACTGTCATTTTTTGATATATTATGAACGTACTCGTCATTTTTGGTTGAGCGCGAAGTATAAACTAAAGGCATTTATATTCAAATAATTGTATCTTGGTAGGTAACTTCAAGCGGCAAATATGTTAAAGACAATCTCCTGGGTATACAAAATTATGTTGCATAAGTTTTTGTTGAACAAATATCCCTGAATTCTCAAAATATTTGAATTTGTCCATTATTGACCTAGGTTAATGATAGATGAAATTATTAACTACTATATTATAGAGAAAATCAACTTCAACTTCTCAGTTGGCTAGAAGAAGCAATAATTGTCAACTTCACAGCTAGTGACGAACGAACGAATTATTAACCAAACATTATTTAGGTATATTGACACTCGAATTTGAGAAGACAGATATACCAATTGAGGTATGATCAAAAGTTGTAATGCTTCTATTACCCACAAAGAAATCCGATAGGGTATTCAGTAACCAGACTGGGGGAAAATGTCATTCAATAGTATATAGACATCCCTAAAGCAATAGAAGGGACTGGGATAAGAATTAAAGTGCCAGGAACCAAATAATCCGAAATCAACCAAAAAAGCAACTAATTCTCGGTCTATATGCCCCAACAGACATCAAGTTAAATAGGGTCGGTATGATCTATAAGATTCAAACAACCATTTTTTACAATTAGAAGGGACTGCATCACTTGTAAACCGGTTTCGTTTACTATATAAGACAATTTACAGGAAATTGTAATGAAACTTACTTACCGATAAGTTTGAATTGCTATACCAGTGTAAAAAAGCATCGTAAAACCAACTAGTTTTAAACTAGGTATAAATTCTGGTATAACTTTATTCCCAGAATAACTATACCTAGTGAACAATTTTAGCATGTTCGTTGTAAAATCGTTTGATACAAAGTGTATATAACTGTTTAAGGTGCTGGGTTGTTTGATTAATTAAAGATTAGGAGGTCTTCTTGAGTGAAGCGATTATGAACAATTAAACATTCTTTATTGTAGGTATAAACACCACCAAATCTCAGTACATTGATCTCTTCAATTGAAAAATTTCAAGAAAAATTAAAACAATTTCTTACATAAATATACAATATGATATCAAGTAGTTAAGGAATTTCATGTGATGATAAAATGTTAAAAGGAAATAGTTAAAACTTGCAGAAAATTTTTGTGACAACATTTAAGTGGTGTGGTTGCAACGGTGGTTGATACATGATTCTCATCGTGAATTTAATAAGGTACCTACTACGTGACTTGGCGTAAAGAAGGGATAAGTTGCGACGAAGTAAATAGTAATATTTTACTTTTTCTGTTCAAATGGCTGTGGAATTTAAACACCTAGTATAAATCTCTCTTGTAAAACCGGCCCTTAATTGACTAAATTTGTGTAAATAGACCAAATAAAGTCTTACGTGAATAAAAATTTGATTGTAATTTAATTAAACCAAGAAGTTTAAGTTTTCTTCTCAAAACGCACGTGTACCTATGTTATGAGATCTCATTACCTGCTTGTTATTGTTAATAGTATATTTCATAACAAGAGTTGTAAGTTGCTTATTACATGCGAATAGAAAAGTTCTATTCGCATGTAATAGGCTTACAACTCTAGTTGTGTACTATACTGTTTCTACGAACAGCTTCATTAATAAAAATAAAAGGCATGAATAACATGTACATTCACACTAACAGCTAGTGACAGGGAGTCTTATTAAATATTAAATGTGAAAACAACCTCTACTAACTCGTTTCCATGGTTACTCGAAACCATTGACTGACTAGGTTTGGGTGATAAATTGTTGTTTCTAGAACTGAAGCGTAATTTTTTTATTACGTGCTAGTCATTACGTGTCAGTATCCGGAATGATCTATTTACTTAGTAACCAAATAGTAGGTAATATGGAATTTACTAGTGTGAGAGTAGAAAAATTCCTTTTTTTTCATTTCTCAGTTCAATCGGCTATGAAAGCGTGTTCTTTACATGCAACGACTTCTTTTATTCTAACATGTGACCAAAGTTACCTTTCCTCTCTGTACTGTACCTATATTGTTTTGTAGCATTTTTTAGATTAATTTGTTCTCACTATTTTCTTTTTTGATTAAATAAACTAGTGGGTACTATTTATGATTCTCTATATATTTAAATCAAAATTTTTAGATTTGACTACGAATTATGTGAAATAAATCGTATAAATACGGATCTGACTTCAGCCGCTATTCCTCCTTATATAGTTGTACGAGTTGTAATAAATCGTCGTTTTTTTGTGCTTAAATTATTGATGTAGGTGGCCTTACTGTCTCTGCATGTACCGGCACAATTTCTGTATCTGATTGAACTGAAAAATATATCGATAATTTGTTACCTGAGGCTGTATTTTTTGTCGGATGTAAATGATGTTGTATATAATATAACTAAGGATCCGAAAATCAAGAAATACTGGTTGATGAGTTTTTTTTGAGACAATATATATCGTAAAGTGCAATATTTCTATTCTTATTAATAAGCACTAAATGCAAATGAGCATATCGAAAAAATAATTATAATGTTTCGAATACTTTATTGTTACATAAACAGGATTAAAACATGTTAAACCTGAGCCGAGAGGGTTTTTGCGTGTGTATCATAGACCCCATGCCAAAATAGACAATGTTATCCCCTATTTGAATTTCCGGTATGACACCCCTAAGTGTAGCTTTTAAGGAGGGTGAATTGAAATTCACGCCCTGGATCAGTGGCCCCAATATAATTCTTGTCTTATGTAGTTAAGAAGGTTACCAAAGTCCGGGTACTCAATGGAGCATGTCCACGTGACGTCACAAACTAGCCTGGTGGTGAAACAATAAACAAAGCGTTCAGACCACGTGGTACTTAATAGTGAGGTTATGCTGATTTATAATGGTAGATCATGTTTGAGTTCAGCTGGTTATGCTTCAGTGTACTTTTAAAGTTACTTTAATTGTTGAGCTTGCATATTTAATAATATATAATATAGATTAATAGTTGTTTGTTGCTTGATAATTTTTCATCATGTCTATTGTTTATTGTTTTACCACCAAGGTATTGTCAACTGTCAACTGTCGTGGACATGCCCTATATGCGATATCATTATGGTGTCAGTTCAGGTCCGCCATACTGGCGTACATAAGTTATGAGCTTGGAAGAAATTCCTCAATTCTGATACATGTTGTTTGCTAAAAATTACTTGTTTGTTCCATTGGCCACGCTTTAAAGGAATGGTGTTTCGAAATCTTTGTTCTACAGTTTATTGTTAACTAAGATCTCGAAGCTGCTTCGTGGGGCCCATGTCCACAGTTGAAATATTACACGTTCTGGTCAGTATGGCGGACCTGGAGTGATGCCATAATGGTATGGCATCTCTGTATCTGTAAAGTAGAGAGGGTGAGTATAGGCTCACAGCACTTAGGCCACATGTGGATGTGACCCATTATACATCCTCCCGAGGAGTTGTCCTCCTAGATCATCGTCCATCCTTTCCTTCCCAGAAAAGTGGACATCTCATTTAAATCGGCAGGTGTAGGCCAAGACTCACCAACACACACTCTCTTATTGATGATAACTCCGGACACTCGCATAAGACATGCCTGACAGTTTCATCTTCCAGATCACACATCCTGCATAGGGGTGTGTCCACTAGCCCTATAGTATGGAGGTGTTTCCTAAGTTGACAGTGCCACTGTGTGTGTGTACTGTTAAACGTAGGTTTTTCTTGGTCATCGCCAAATATTTTTTCGGTGCCACCTTCCGAAGATCACCCAGGGTGATCCTTGTAAGACTGCATCCTTTGATTCCATCCCATCTCTTAAGGGATTGAGCATGGGTGTAACGTTTGGCTAGTTCTGCAACTGTCGATGTCGTCAGGCCGTAGGTGTCACTGGCTAAAGAATCGGCAATACGATTACCTTTACTCCTGTCGTGCCCTTTAACCAACCTCATCATAATATTGTTATCTGCCGAGGCGTTAGCTAAATCTTGGTGGCACTCTATTACTAGCCCCGATATAACACGTTGTCTGTTCAATGCTAACAAGGCTTGTCTATTGTCAGTGCATGTTTTTGCCAGAAATTCCTTTTCTTGTTAGTTCTTTTGTGGCAATTGAGATACCATGGTATGGCATATTGAGTTGGCATACTTTGGGGATCTCCTAGACGATAAAAAGCAAGAATTAAACTAAGGCCTCTGATCCAGTGACTTGGATATTAAAAACACGTTTGGAAATGCACTCCCCTTAAAAGCTATGCTTTTGGTGTGTCATAAAGAGAATTCAAAATGGGGAGTAACGTTTGTTTATTGTTAATAAAAATACAAATTAAATTAAATTTTATCAATATGTTCAATACTGCAAACTCATGAATACGTATTTACTTGGAAATAACGGTTAAGTGATCCACAATAAGATTATTATATGACTCAACAATTATATTACTATTGATAAAAATTATTATGTAATTCTTATTACCTTTCTATTATACCTCACCGAACTGTCGACACTAAAAAAATTAATTTTATAAACAGGTTTAATATAGTATGAAATGATTCAAGTTACTTGTAGCATGAAGTTGTGAACAGTGGTAGTCAAAACAATATTAACCGAAGAAAGTCTTCACAAACCAAATTTCCATTAACTATATAGTATTTTTTGGGCAAAAACTGCTTGAATCGACTTTGAAAATTATTGAATTTCGGATATTAATGCCTCTTTTTCATCATTTGTTACTTAGCTATACAAAAAACTGTTGAGTAAACTAACAAAAATAACAAGAACTTCGAGATTGTCATCAAAGATCGGAAGGAGCTTGAGGAAGAGAACGCACCACCACAGTAGAGCGAATAAAATGATCTGGTATACAGACGGATCAAAAAATGAGCTCGGCACCGGAGCGGGCATATTCAGCAAGTCGAGCAAATATGAAGGAATCGTCTCGATTGAAAAATACGCTTCGGTATTTCAAGCAGAGGTCTATACAATAATACTTGCATGTGCAATGGCAAATAACATGAGAACCTACAGCAACAGGCAGATCAGGGTCTACAGTGACAGTCAAGCTGCCCTTAAAGCACTTCAGAGCTATAGGGTGACATCTCGGCTAGTATGGGAATAAGGCGAAGAACTTAGAAGACTGGCGACTGGAGTGGGTCTCAGGTCACAATGGAATGGCTGGCAATGAAAAAGCTGACGAACTCGCAAGAGCAGGATCATCAACTCTGATGAACGGACCCGAACCTGCTGTGGGCATCCCCAGATCGATCGACGAGGTCATGGTTAAAAGGATGGGTGGAAGAACAATACAATAAACACTGGAAGAATCCGCCCAGGCAAATACATGGGAAGAAATTCATAAAAGAACCGTCAGAAAAAGTAGCGAAAGAACTGCTCTTAATGAGCAGGAACAGACTACGCACCATAACGGGGCTTCTTACGTGACACTTACCCACAAAGGAGCAAACAAAATAGGGCTGTATAACGGAGACCTCACATGCAGAAGATGCAAAAAGGATACCGGAACAGCTCTGCATATACTATGTAACTGTGAGTCGTTGGACCACAGAGGGCAGAAACTGTATGGTAGACCCCAAATGACTCCAGAAGACTTCCACAACCAACCAGCAGAGAACCTGATGAACTAATATAGGGAACGGATTGCCTGAATAGGCTGTAGTCAGAACACTAGGAGTATCCACAATAAGCCCAGGAGTCTGAGGTGGTGCCGGCGAAGGAACAAAAACAGAATTGGAAACGAAATAAAATTATTTTAAATCTGGAAAAATTCCAACGAAGAGACAGACTTGTTCACAAGGGTTTCATTGGACTGGCATTGATATTTCCTTGAGATTTTATAAACACTAGAAAACTGGACTGCTCGACTTCTGGTAAAATTCACCACTTTTATACATTTTCAAGGAATGTTATCAAACAAGTCTCAATAACAGAAATGATCTACGTTGTCTAACAGTTTTTTCTTCTGCTATTTATTAAATACAATATTACAGAAAACTGTAATAAGGGGTCATGGGCCATCCATAAATTACGTCACAAGAATTTTAGACCTTTTTAACCCCTCCCCTCGTCCTTGTCATAGGTTGTCACATTTTTAGGAACCCTCCCCCCTGATGTGACGTCACACATTTTTCAATTTTATGCATGTATTCAAAAATAATCAAAAGAAAACAGGTAATTTTATTTTTTACATATTTTTATTAAATAATCTTTTATAAATTCAACATAAAATTTTTTGAAATTTTTATTCACATATAAATTTTGCGTTTTAGTGGGTACTTTAAATTTTAACATGTAACGTCACAAAGTTTTTGGACCCCCCCTGCCCCTCGTCACACAATGTCACATTCTGTTGATACCCTCCCCCCCTTTAACGTGTGACGTAATTTATGGATGACCCCTAATACTTTATTATTTTTTCTGCTATTAGCAGATGGTTAAAAACTTTCATTAAAATTCTTGTTCTTTCTAATTACAAACCAGAATGGTTGGTTATATCGTGAAACTATTCCAAACCTGTTTAACCAAAGATTACAGAATAAAAATATAAGATGTTTCACTCCAGGTCGGTTTGATTCAAGTTGCTGTCCCAAACGGACGCCGCTCTCATAAATTATGTTTACGACTTTACTGTCAATAACGAGACCGGTAGATACCAGAGAAGTTCGAAAAGCTTATTTTATTTTAAGCTATACAGGGGTAATTAGAGAAGTATATATTTAAATTAATAGGATTCTTTATCACAAAGGTTTATTTTTAAATGTTAATTATTTCGAAAACTGTTCGGGATATGAATTTGAAAAGGTAAGTAAAAAATAAACTTGAATTTTTGAAATGAATCAATTCAGCTTTTATCCAGCATCTTAGTAATTTTCTGATACTTATTGATAATCTAGCAGATATTTATCACCAACTCATTTAAATAAACTCTTTAGCCACCAGAATAATAGGGCCACAAAATCTTAAATTTTGATCTTTAAATAACGCGTATTTTTTGGATTGACCAGATTAGAACAGTAAAAAGAGAAGCAGCTGCAGGATACCTTTATTAAAAATTTTTATAAATTTTGTAAAATACTAAGTTTGGAGTTTGGTTTATGTGTTAAATTTAATCTATTGTCTTTCAAATCTTTCTCAATATACATTTGAGAGTAAAATATATACGGACTCTCGTATAGAGACTTGCATAATATTTAAAAGGAAATTGATAACATGGATGATGAAATGAAAATTTAGAAAATTCGATCAAAAGGAACTGACCAATTCCCCTTTGGTTAGCTATAGAATTGAATTTTTGTGTTTTCTTGCTTAATGTAGGTACTTGTTCATATAACATCCTCATTATAAAAATAAATCTGTAATTTTGTATTAGCAAATATCACAAAATATGTAGTGCTTAAGCTTTGCTATTAAAGAGAAAAATATTAATATGACTTTTTGCTCATTTTAACAATTAATTAATAAATTTAAAAAATCTATACAACAAAAATATAAAACACGAACAACCAATAAATACCGTTCTAAAATAACAGCGCTCGACGGGCGACGTCCCGTATAATATGCCGTGCGACGTACTGTACCATCCAAGTCACCAGATTGTTACCAGCGGCATCGGTGCTTTACGCGATAAATTCGAACGAGTGAAACATCTTATATTTTTATTCTGTAATCTTTGGTTTAACTTAGAAATGTTATTCATTGTTTGTCGGTGCATATAGCCCGAGAAGTAGATGTTGCTTCCTAGTGAACGGTCTACTGTGAGTGATTTTAAAATTTGCAGGGTGTTGAAATAGTAAAATACTATAATCTTGACATCTAATAAATTTTTCTTGTTCTCACGCAATATTTCAATAATTAGGTCAATAAAAAAGATTTATATATTTGATATTAATATTTTCAACCGTTATGCAACAAATATTCAACAAGTGTTCGGTATAAATCAGTCATTTTCTTCTTTTACTTTTTAGTTATTTTAGAAGCCCAGCTAGAATTATAATATCAGGGTGTGGTGAATAGGCGGATAGTTATACTTATTTTAGTTACAAAAGCGGAAAAAACACAAATACTATAATGTCTGAATATTAGAGAGTTATTGGAAACACGAATTACAGCCTTGCAGTAATTGTGATGACCTTAAATAAATAGTGCCCAACCTTAAAACAGACTAAAAATTTGGAGTTAAAACATTAAACTCTATAATGACATTATATTATATTCTACAAGTAGCGATTTTGGAAGACAACAACGATGAGGAAATATACATCATTTTATTTGACGGGGGCAAAACGGATAACTTAAAGCTGTGAAAAAAGTTAGGTTGAGTCCAGTCCAGTTGTGTCACAGATCACATAGATCACCTACAAATTGTGACATATAAATAATGTGAAACATGAAATAAAGTCGGTATAGTGCACTGCAGTAATCGCGCACAAATAAGGACAAGCACTAACCTTAATAATGTTTCCCTTATTCAAAACATCAAATGCGCATGCGAAGCCGAAGCATATGAATCGCTGCTTCGTAAACGAGAGAGAGACTCAGGAGAGAGCACACGCACGCAAGCAAGGCACATAACGAAGCAACGTAACATAATGTAACGTAACGTAACGTAACGTAACGTAACGGTCAGATCTTTTGCGTCGCGACCCCTGGTCGCTCAAACATAACCTGACGTAAAGAGCTAAAGTTCCAAAAATCAAAAATAATTCACAAACACACCACGAGAAGCGTTTACCCCGTCGTCTGAGTGACAAGTACACTGTTACTTTTGACCTAGGTTAATAATAGAAAAAATTATTAACCAGCTTCTTAGTTGGCTAGATGAAGCAATAATTGTCAATTTCACAGCTAGTAGTGGAAAAAAATACAATATAAGATATATAAAAACAATGCTTTCAAAGGATATCTCATAACCCAGAAGAAAAAATTGTTAATATACAGGGTGAATCACGACAAACGGGACGGAGGTTAATGGCGAAACGGTAAAAATTTTGAAATGTTCATTACTTCAGTAGTTTGTACATTTATTTAGGCTACATTTTAAAATTATTTTGAAATATACAGGGTGTTCCAATAAAGTGTGGCGTATCAAAGTTATATTTTTTCTTATGGAACACCATATATTTGATTGCATTTTCTGATTGCCCCCGAAAAATAAAATACTGTTTCATAATGGTTCCCTATACCTAAATACAGAGGGTTCCGAGTTATGTTGACTTTTATTAAAATGTAAACATTTCGAAAAAAATTAATAACTCATTGATATAATGAATTCTAGCGAATTTCCTCTCACAGCTCAATAGTCGGACATTTGTTGAATGTATTCCACGATTGAGTACTGAACATATCTTTACAGGGTGTTCAGAATTATCAGTTAAACTATTAGATCATTCAATTTGTAATATCGGGCTTATTTTATATGGAACACCCTGTATTTTAATAATTCACCATGTTCAAAAAAATGTCCTCTTTCGGATGGTATGAGGGTGTCCTATACCTAGGTTTTATACTTTTCGTGCAATTTACAATTTTCTTAAATTGTATGGTAAATTGATTCCAAAACCTCTGCAATTCTCTCTAAATTTTATACTAATTATCTTGACAAAGTTTTTGTAAAATAAAACAGTAAAACTGCTAATAAATATGCACACTTACCGATAAGTATTTGAGTACATAATAAAACAAAAACACATTATCAATAAAGCAAATACATAAATACTACGAAACGAACAACAAATTATTAAAAGCAAAAATTGGGAAACAACAATAATGGATGCTCGAAATGCTCGTCATCTTATGCAATGCGACACGTGTTTCTGGCTTCAAACTATGTACTTACATTATTCATACATATCGTGTGTTATAGACGCGAAAGCGTCCGAAATTATTAATTTCATATTGTAGGATATTTTTATCATAACCCCATTCGAAGAAATCCATCTTGGTCAGTTCTGGTGACCTAGCTGGCCAATTACAATTACCTACCATTTATGTCTTAATTTTCTATTAGGGTAATTCCTAACAGCACGAGAAAAGTGAGTGAGAGAAGTGATCTGAAGCTAAGTCTAATTGTAATCACATTTTCTTTCTGATGATAAGTGGTAGGTTTTCGAAAAGGATCTAAAAGATATTTTCCAAAAAACTCAAAAATTTTCTTCTGTCCAGGTGTCCGTCAAAAACATACGGGCCGATAACATATTCGCCCACAATTCCTCCCCAAACGTTTATACTCATCCGTGTTAGGGCTATTATAGTAATTGTTCATTTACTGCTTTTAATAATTTGTTGTTCGTTTCGTAGTATTTATGTATTCGCTTTATGAGTTTTTGTTTTCTTATGTACTCAAATACTTATCGGTAACAAAAGAGTTATGCCCGATTTCACCAACCAATTCCTAAAGTTAGGTAATACCTAAACCGGAATTAAGAATTCCTAA
>CAJUYI010000073.1:304258-317466 GCA_910591695.1 Galerucella pusilla
TATATATATATGAATAAATACACATTTAACATTCTATGACCAACGTTACAGGATGCATTAATATAATTTCGTAATTTGAATTGTAAAATATCGATCACTGCAAGTGAACATTATTGAGAAAATTTCATAGGATTATAGTTTTATAGCACCCACATTATGTTTGTCAGTAATTCATCCAACATACTATAGTCGCTTCGGGTTACACTTGCTAAATATAAGCAAACTCGATAATAAAAATAATTTGAACGAGAATTTACATCGTTAAGTTTATAAAAAAACGTTATTTGATCGTAAACATAATAAGTGATCGTTGCCTGATATCGAATTATTTCAAGGACTTTTTTATGCTGCAACATTGTTGATAATTTGTTGAGATTGCTTTGCTGTAATATAGTGATAGTAAATATTCAAATATATAGTGTGGTACAAATGATAGGAATAAATTCATTTGGTATAAAGGTGATTTTGGAAAGAAATACCCATATAATATAATTTTTGAATAGAAAAGTGGGTCTTACAATACAATAGCTGAAAGATCATTTAAATATCTATTCAACCATATGAAAATACAATCCAACAGAGTAGCTGTGAACTCTTCTTGAACGTTCGCTATAACTTGCGGAGTTACTCCTGCAATCTCAATGCGTATCTGCTCTTGCAGCTCATTAATGGTTTGTAGTCAACGCTTTACTTTACTTTTCAAGTATTCCCATTAAAAAAGTCGATAGGAATTTTATTAGGTGACCTCGGTGGCCACTCAATTGATCATTCATACGTTTGGTTGTGCCTAACAGCCCAGGCACTTGAACTTAATCTTCGTATCATTACCCATGTTATCTACCTACTTCCATTCCTGTCTTCTATATAGGCCGCCAGTTTAACTGGAGGGATTTTCAGTGGTTGTGATGGTTGTGTTATTTCCACTCCAAAGTGCTTCTGTCTGAGTCCTTGTAAGTTCTCACAGAAGCAGAGTTCACATTTTCTGTTCACTAACTTTGCCCATCCTGTGCAGATCCTTCCTCAGGGTACAGTGTCCAATCACCAGGTCGCTAACAGTCTTCAAATTTCTCTTACTCAGTTTCAACAACCTGGACGAGAGTTCCTTGTCTACCTTATTCAGTAAACTCTTAGTATGGAGGTATCCTTGTGTCAGCTTCCATTTGAGTTGCTGTTCCTTAACTAGCCAGCTCCCAATTTCCACTCTTATGTAATCCTTTATGATTCCACAAAACGGTTCCGGACCTGTGAAGACTCCTTTAGCTAACTGGTCTGCCATTTCATTACCTGCAATCCCCTCATATGCCGGCACCCATATTAGAGACACTTTGTTGCCTCTTGCCAGCATGTTGAGGGATTCTTTACAGTTTTTCACCAGTATATTCCTAGTTGTTGGATTGCTGATAGCTTTAAGCAGAGCCTGATGACTGTTAGTGAATATTTGAATTTTTTGTGTTCAACCTATCCATTGATTTGGGAAGACGTTGTTCAAGTAGCAGCTCGCCAAGTGGAGAGTCATCTTGCTGCAAGTTTCTTCAAAAAACTATTATCTATTATTACCGCCCAAACAATGACTTTTTCTGTAGCTCAAAACCAAAAATTCTGACGATTCGCATGGGGGAGAATGTAGCTTTATCAGAAAATATCATTTTTTCAAACGGATTTCAGCTATTTTTGTTATTTATAGTTTCAAATAATTACTAACAGTACTAATTATTACTTGATGAATTTATTTTTAGTGAATATATGAGTGAAACTGAAGCACTCAACCGCAACTACATTGCAGCACATACCACATGAAATTGTCGTTTTTCCTGTTAAAAATAATAAAAAATAAAAGAAACAATGATTATAATAACATACATGCAAGGATAGTCAGAAATAATTCTAAATGAGAAAGTTGTGGATATGGAAAATACATAAACGCAATTCTTTCCGTAACTGATATTTTACTTAAATATAATATTACCTATCTATGTTGTAAATGTTTGCATGATTGTTTCCTACTTATTAAATATTATTTAATTCTTGTACAATATATCTAAAAAATACATAATAACTTGGCATATTAACAAGTATTTGTGCATTTTTAAATATATACGGTTTTTTTGAAAAATATTACTTATCCTATTTTATAAATTTCAAATATATATTCGCTTCTTGATAACTTCTGGGCTGTATTTAAAATAATTATCTGTTTACAATTTTTCTATCATTGCTATTTTTGTATTATAGTTAGGGAGGCGAATAGGGGATTTTTCGGGAATACTCGAGCGTGGCAGTTGAAGATATGAGAGATACCTTAGACCTAATAGAACAACTTTGGAAAGTATTAGCTCTATATATAGTGACGCACACCTAGGATAGACGATCAGATTAGTAAAAAAAATCGATAGTCTGAAATACTCGAGCGCGTCAGATTAAGATATTGGGGGTTGATTTTAGTGTCTCAAGACTAATTTAACTAATCTGACGATAAGTCCTTGACGCCGCCGAGTTATAGGGTCGCGAACTTGTAAAAAAAAACGTTAATCCAGCATTCTCGAGCGCGATTTTTTATTTTGAAGAATATGATCTAACACTTACTAAAAATACAAAATCTGCCGGTCTCCGCATGACCGGAAGTATGGAGGAGCCATTTCGTCTTCCGAAAAACGGAACATTTTACAAAAAAAAAGTTTAAATAAAAAAAGGTAATTTTATTTCACACAAAAAGGTCTCTTCACATTTTTGTCCAAAGTTAAAGTCGTTGGACTTAAAGCATCATGAAAACTCAAACTCCTGGTTTTTTGAGTATATCTCGAAAACGGAGGGTGTTAAAAAAATTGATATGAAACAACGTTGATTAAAATATGTAACTTTTATTATATCTTGAAAACTTTCTTCCCTAAAGCTTCTCGACAATTTTCGTGGACAATGAAAAAGTTACGCGTATCTGTATACAAAAGTATTATTAACATGTACAGTTTCATTTATTTATATTATTCAATAGCCTGTTGATCCTCAAATTGTTTTTTAGACGTACCGTAAGCAAAACGAAGTGAAGAATTGAAGCAAAAAAAGGAATGTGCCATAAGCATGTATTACATGCACTCAGCCACAATATGAAAGTTCCAGTAAAGAAGAAAAAGTTGAATAATTGTATTGATCGAAAATGTAAAAGTCATACATAACAATATAATTATAGTACAATTTTTATATCATTTCATTTTTTATACAATAAATAATACAATTTGTACTACATTTCATCTACATTTACGTTGGTTGTATCTATATTTCTTTATGGTCATTCTTAAATTCCCCGCTTTATCAGGGAGAAAGAAAGGAAAAAGAAAGAAACAAAAAACCTTTTTCGGTCAGATTAAGAGAACCCACCAACATTTTTGTCAGATTAAGAAAATATGTTTTCAAGATACCGAGATAAACGTCCAAGTAACTTTTTTTTAACATTTTTGGAAAACCGTACACGCCATACCCACCGCTAAAATGGTTTTTACCATACGAGCTTTTCTTTTAGAAATCATTTTATCTTTCGATTTTAATAGGTATCGACGGTGCTCGAGAATGTCGCCACTTAGCGACCTCGCCTCTCTAACAATGGGAATAAGGGAAATGTCTTAAGTCATAAAAAAAACCATAGCTACTATACTACAGATAGAGACAACAAGCCAGCTAGGAACCCATCAACATCTAAAAGAGAAAGATAGAAGTTGGAAACTTAGACTGTCTTTAGTTAGAGCCGCATATGCTATAAACATAGACAAATACTGAGAAACCTCTGATCGTCTGTCCCTTTTCATCTCACCGAAATTCAGACGGACATGATACGGGCTTTGGTAACGCTGTGATTAAATGATATGTCTTCATTCCATTTGTTTCAGCTTTTCTTGCAGGGCACTATGGTAGCATTATCGGGAACTATAAGAGATCTTGACTTCTTCGTAGGTTCACTTAAGACCAGTACTGGGACTTTGCACATTATAGAATTCTACCGATCGGTTTCTACAGTATTACCACTATTATTATTCCAGTCGACAGCAGTCGAAAACCTCACTCTGTATACCATATATAAGCTTTCGACAAGTCTTTTTTTATTTTTGACTCATTACTATGAAATATATTGAAGTTTTTTATAAGAAAACGTCGTTGAAAGACGTGTGAATAGAGTCGATAATAGAATTCTGTAGTGTGCAGAGTCCCAGTCCTGATTTGTTTTTTGGTCACGTATTACTTTGTGAATATTCGATTTTCCCACTCCAGTAATCAGTTCACATTTTTCTATAATGCTGTGAATATTGTTTCGCAATTGGACTTCCTCCTTTGGAACTTTTTGTAAGGCCGGAGGCGGTGATGGCAATTCTTAGGCTGAAATCGGAAGACCTATAGTCCCCGAACAATGTTCGAGAAGGACACACTGATATAACTGGTACAATACTAGATGAACACATATTTCACATGAGCTTTGATAGCATGACACCGGAGAACATATTCACTGAGCGAGTGAATACCATCATCTCATCCAGGGAACAGGTGATTCTGGAGAAATCATCTGGTTCACCGATGGATCCGGAACAAACCATGGCACTGGGGCTGGTATAAGTGGACTTAGGGAGAAAATGTCTCTTAGCCTTGGTCGATACGCAACTGTGTTTCAAGCTGAGACGATTGCCGCTATAGCCTGCATTGATGAAAATATCAGAAGAGGATATACCGGTCAAAAAATTAAAATATTCACTGACAGCCAGGCTCTGCTTAAAGATAACAGCAGTCCAACAACCAGGTCTAAACTGGTGAAAAACTTTTAAAAATCCCTTAACACGCTGGCAAGAGAAAACAAAGTGTCTCTAATATGGGTGCCGGCACATGGGGGGATTGCAGGGAATGAAATGGCAGACCAGCTAGCTAAAGAAAGCTCTAGGGGAGCCTTCACAAGTCCGGAACCTTTTTGTGGAATCACAAAGGATTACATAAGGGGGGAAGTCGGAAACTTGCTAGTTAAGGAACACCAACTCAAATGGAGGCTGACTCAAGGACATCTCCATACTAAGAGTCTACTGAATAAGTTAGGCAAGGAACTATCGTCCATCTGCACAGGATGGGCAAAGTTAGTGAACCTATGTGCGGAAAATGTGAAATCAAGGATGAAACACCTACTCACATACTCTGCTTCTGTGAGAACTTACAAGAACTCAGACGGAAGCACTTTGGAGTGGAAATACCACAACCATCACAACTACTGAAGATTCCTCCAGATAATTTGGTGTATAGTGCACGAAGCTTCTGGAATGGAAGTAGGTAGGTAGATAGCATGGGCAATGGTACAAAGATTCAGTTCAAGTGCCTGGCCAATGAATGAAACTGTTTCGCAAAAAGTAGAAGAAGGCAAGTTTAACGAGAAGCGAATTATTTTGTAATTATAGCCGAGCCATACAAACGTGCTCTGAAATCTCTTTCAAACACTCGCGATGGATACTTCTTCCCCTTGACGGTGTCTAAAACTAAGACGTGATTTTAACAGGATAGTTCTCTGCAATAACTCCAGCGTAGCATAGCATACGGTACGGTTGGATTCATGGTTCAAGAATTTACGTTCTAGCAAGTTTATCGTGATAGGGTGTTTCTGTTTCTGTGTATTGTTGATAGACATATTTTATCCATGTAGTTCTATACAATTTTAGTCTTTAGCTCATAAATTAGCTCTTCTTTTTATGTGTACCACTTACAAGTAATCCAATTACTTTGTGTTTATTCAATTTTTTTGTTTTAAATTATTGTTGCATTGCTCAAAAAGTATCACAAATAAACGCCACTACTACTAAAAAACGTTTTATAAACTATTACCTAATTTAGGAAATTATTGTTAAAATCGGTCATTTGTGATATTGAGTATTCTATTCTTTGCTTTATAGTTTTAGTATTTTCCTGGTAGTTTTTTAAATTAATTCGAAATCTTGCCTACTTAGAAATCCATTATTTAATTACTTTTTTAATAATTTCTATTGTATCACTTGTCCTTTCGTAAAAAGAATAAAATGTATTTAATCTCGCGTGCTTGTGTCAGAAATACTAGCACGTGTTTTCTGTTTTTAAATGCAATCATCATGAAGTAATTAAGGACACAGCAACAAATGAATGAGTAGGTACTTTAAACAATTATTACATTCGGAATCCTTGAAAATCACTTTTTGCTATAGAAATGTAAATTAATAAGTATAATTATATTTTGATTATTATCGTTTTTCTCACGTTCTTAGCCGTAAGTGCATTGAATGCAAATACAACCCAACAGAAATATATTATTAAGCTGTGGTCTACTCGACCTTGAGTCAAGTAATACTCTTTTTTTATTGCGGCAAATGTGGCTATAGTACTTCCTATTCAGTTAAATTTTTTTTATTTAAAAGAGGAGTAGTTATCCTACATTCTAACAATTTTATCCCATTTGTTTTCCCCTATTTGTAGGTAATTAATTCATTACTTGTGCAGTTTTAACTATTTTCCTACAACCATTATGCAAAACACGCTTTTCTACACAAATTTTTATACGCAAAGCAGGCCTTTTCTCAATTCTTTTGATAACCATTGGAAAAGTAATGCGAAAAGTACACGCTATGGCACTTTTCCGCACCGAAATGTCAAACAAAGCTATCTATGACCTGTCAACTTTTTTGACAATTCAACCTAATAGTGAATTTCTGTACAATTTTTAAATTTAAACCAAATGTAAGCAAACTATTTATTTCATTTTTTATTTTAATTTATTAATTATAAAAACATTAACCTATTAAGCATTATTTTAGGAATCAAAATAATTTATCTTTTGAGTTGTCCAATTCGTACATTGAAAACACTTCTCCAGATATTATCGAAAAGGCTCGAACTGCAACCGAAAATTTGTTACCTGAGGTTTCAATACAAAATTGTTGAAATTTTATAATTAATTATACATTCAACTGATTTTCCTATTTATTTTCATATTGTAAGATCTTTCTGTTCAAAGCTTAAATTATATAACTATAAATTACTCTATTTCTTTCGTTAATAAATGTGGTAGTAGAAAAAATATTGTGTACAACTTGTACGCAAATCACTTTTCCCACTCGCTAGATCTACACTGGTGGGAAAAGTGACGCTTTGCGCACTAGTTGAACAAAGTATTATTTCCAAATTGTTTTTTTTTTTCAATTAAAATTTCTAACTACAGACTCAAATTAGAAAAACAGTCATTTGTATAGTTCGTATCAAAGTATATCGTCTTAGCTTTTGCCAGCAATCATATAAATTTCATGGGCCAATTTCAATAAATCATATGGCCAATAGTTGCTGTAGAAGAGATCGCTAGTTGAGGACCATTTAAAATTATTTCAAAAAAGATCAAATTTAAAAATATTTTATTTAATATGTGCATGAAGACCATTTCTTCAAACTTTTTTCTTTTTACTCCTAAATGAGAGATTATTAAATACTATTATAAGTTAAATAAAAACCATAACCAGGCCCATCGTTGTTGGGTTTCATTTCAGCTAAAATTCTGTTAAGAAGTTCGATACAAACTATAAACAAATCTATCTCGCCCTTTGAATTTAATATTTCATAGTTTGCAATTTAAAAGTATCTATACATTGAATTATTTTGTGTTAAACAATTCATAGTAATTTTATAACCGGTGTGGATAACATTGCCTTCCTCTTGGAAGGTTGAGTCGAGGGTGGAGTATTCGTAAATTTCTTTATTACTGGAATTACTATCCATTATCCAGAACCAGAACCAAAACGAATTATCATTTCAAGAGATTTGTTTTCATGATTGCAGACCTTAATTTGCGATTAATAAAATTCACGTTAAGTATGCATTCAGATCAAAAATATCTGGATAGCTTAAAACAACAAAAAATCGCGTTGTTAACTCAAATGAGGATAAACGCTACTTTCAGTCTTTTCAGGGTTGATATTATCCATGTTCACATAAAATTATGTATGCCTTTCTGTTATCTAATCTAAAATTATAAGTAGTAAGTACATTGTTTACTGAGTAGGAAAAGCCTAATATTCCTGAACGACTGTAAAGATATAGTATATATAATAGCGTTCTTGGTGTGCGTCATCGTTTGTGCTACGAAAGGTACGTCTACCTTTTTAAATGCTGTAATTTCTCTCGATTGATAGGTCCAAACATCAACTAATCAAATTTTTTAAGTCAAAGATTAGGGTTAACGTTTGTAATACATTTAAGCGGTCCATTATTGTGGTATTTTGATTAGGATTAATCACAAACCTGATGCCTTTCTTCCATTCCATCCAACGTACTGTGTTAGGAGGACATTAACAATCGATGACGCTCACCAAGAAGGGTATTATATGAACTCTATCAAACTTTTTCTGTCTCCTGATCTATATGTATTTCTAAATGAATGAAATGAAATTTGCTATCGCTTTATGTATCACTCACCTTGCTGTACTAGAAGATCCCTTACCAGGTGGTAATGTAGCCGTATTTCCCGACGCAGTCCCATTTCTCAATTTCCGTAACTGATAAACAGTTTTATTCTGAGCTGCTGCGGCAGCAGCTAATTGTCCAGCACTAGTTCGCGGTAATCTAGATGAAGAACTACCTCTTGAGCCGTTAGTACCAACCGCGAACACTAAGAGTAGGCACCACAAGGCACCCCTCATTTTATATATTATTCACTCGCGCACTTATAAACACCAGAACGGCCAAAATCCGCTATGCGATCAAACTGATGATGGGTGTTTAGTACCGTCGGAAACGTCGGTAGGTTACTTACACCTGTCACAGTGGAGTATCGAATCTGAATGAATTTAAATGTACTACTGACCACGTTTTGGACCAGACGCGGTTTACGTTTGGATGTTGGGGCTCGCTTGAGCTGCTTTGATGTTACTTTCACTTAGTGGTAGTCCGTAGGTAGGTTTTAGTTCAGTGTTTCTTTATATGTGAATGTATAATGAAGGTATCTGAAACACCAATAGTAGGTATTATATAATCGGTTAGTTCAGAAAAAAATTAGGATATACAGGTTGTCCTGAAACTATTGTGTCTAACACAAATTACAGGTATAGTCAAAAGCGCTCTTAACGTGCGGTTTCAAAGGTCACTAACCATATGTATCAAATCAGAAGACACAGAGATCACCAAAATGTGAGATTACAAATATATCCAGAGAAAATAATGAAGATGGTTGATGTTTCCTGCACACTCTGGTTCACGAATTTACATTTTTTCATTCATTCTCGAGATAATCTATCAGATAATGTACCTTTTTTTTGGCTTGAGGATGCAAAATACCGGAAAATTGCTTCTCATTATTCATATTTCCACTTTGAATTGTCAAAGTGACAAAACTGACATATTTCAATAAAAACTTCGCTGGTGAAAGACTTTTTAGAATCGCTGAAAACTAAATACATATCCTTTTTTCTCCCGTCAAAATTGCATAAGTCTGTGGAAGTTATGATTAAACGCAATAAAAGAAAACAAAAACGGTGAGTATGTCTTTGTTGAATCGTATGACCCGCATGATAAGACTGCATTTGACTATGTGGCGATAGTTTAGAATCAATATGAAATTAAAAGTGAGTGAAAGTAGTGAAGATAATTGATATTCTTGACGTTTATAAAATGCAATATATTCTAGAGATCTGTCAACGAGTCAAATATTATACGTTGTACATAATAGTGTTAATAAATATAATACATATACAGTAGAAAAAATTGACCTTTACCCTGACGTCACTAACAATGAACAGTAGTAAACACAAACTTTATATACCTCATCCTTTTCTACTGACAGTAAAAACACATCATACAATATACGTACACTTGTCTTTCAAGCAATGACATACGGTCTTATGTAACTCTAATTATTACTTCCAAATAATGGAAAGAGATAGCACCAAAAACGATTAATCGGTTGTATTCATGAGAATTTATTTTGACCTCTTATGACAACTGTCATTATTTTGATACATCGAGTTTTGTTCAAATCGTTCCATCATTTGCATTCAGATAAATTCTATAAAATCGGTTTTTTTCAAAACCTGTAATTTGTTCATTTTATTTTACGTTAAGTACAAAATTTCCTGTTTTGCATTCAATGAATATTTTCAACTTAACCTCACTTTTTAGACGGTGGCTGAACAAGATAAACAAGCAGTCAACGTATTTACGCACACGACCAAGTAATTGTAGCCATTTTTGACTCATTGATTGATTTCGCGAGGTTAGTAGGTATGACGTCAGGGTAAAGGTCAATTTTTTCTACTGTATATAACGCTTATGTAATAGGTAATATTCACCACCGTTATCTATTACCTATATTGGTGACCCCGACAGAAGAACACAACGAGAAAGATGAATCGTGACGAAGGTCAACTTCTAAATCTACGAGAGGAGAACGAAGACTTACTACGTCAAATCCAAGCTCTTCACCAGCAGAACGAGCAACTACAGAGATTACCGCACCTACAACAACAACAGCAGCAACCACAACATCAAGCTCCAGTCGTCGACTACCCGGAAAATCATCCCGCAGTGCAACGGGTAGCTGTAAAATTACCACCTTTTTGGGCCGACAAACCAAGCTTATGGTTCGCACAAGCTGATTCTCAGTTTACGCTGTCTAATATTACAAATGAGTTAACCAAATTTCATTACATCGTTTCTCAATTAGACGCACGTTTTGCACTGGAAGTCGAGGATATCATAACAAAGCCTCCCGCTCAGTTTCCATACACATTTTTGCGCACAAAATTAATTGAACGTTTGTCTGAGTCTGAGGAACAACGAGTTCGTCAGTTGATTAGCGAGGCAGAACTTGGCGATCGGAAACCGTCGCAGTTTCTTCATCATCTTCGTTCTCTCGCTGGTGCTACCATCGCTCAAGATAGCTTTTTGTGTCAACTTTGGTTACAACGACTTCCATCCAATGTTCGTGCTATTCTCACAACGCAGTCGGAGCTGGCGCTTGATAAACTTGCGGAACTTGCTGATAAAATCGTCGAAGTTTCTCCGAGCAATCCAACGTTCTCTGTAAGTGCAGCACTTAACGAGAAAGGCACAGAAACTGAACTTTTAAATGCTATTACTGATCTACAAAAACAAGTTGCTGCGCTGTCCACTTCTCGCTCACGTTCTCGCAGTTCTAATCGCAATTTTAGACAGAAGAATAAACCTTGCAATCGAAACTATTCTAACCAACATTCAAGTAAAGTTTGTTGGTATCACAAAACGTATCAGCAAAATGCTAAAAAGTGCATTAAACCTTGCAATTTTTTTGGGAAACGACCAAAGCAGTCCGTGAGGACGGCGTCTGACTGCTCTTCATCCAGTAGCCGTTTAGTTGTAGTTGATAAAAATTCAAAACATAAATTTTTAGTTGATACTGGTTCTGATTTATGTTGTTTTCCTCGTCGTCTCCTTCGAGATCGTCGTTCTCCTGTCAACTACGATTTATGTGCCGCAAACGGAAGCGCGATAAAAACTTACGGTTTCATAACCTTAAATCTCAATCTAAGCCTTCGACGTAGTTTTCTGTGGAGATTCGTCGTTGCTGATGTTGATTACCCTATCATTGGATCAGATTTTCTTGCCCATTATCATCTCTTACCTGATTGCCGCACCAAACAAATCATCGATGTTTCCACCGGACTTCAAGCTCACGGTTTTTCTCAACCTTTTTCGCAAGGCAGTGTCAAAGTAGTTCAAGATGCTTCAACTTACTCTGCTCTTGTTTCTGAGTTTCCTGAAATCAGTCGTCCACAAGGTTTACCCCGAAATATTAAACATGAAACTGTCCATCATATTCGCACAACTCCTGGACCTCCGGTTACAAGTAAAGTTCGCCGATTAAGTCCCGAAAAATTAAAAATAGCCCGAAAAGAATTCGATGATATGATACAAGCTGGCACAACTCGCCCATCTGAAAGTTCCTGGTCCTCTCCTTTACATTTGGCACCGAAGAGTGACTCAACTTGGCGTCCCTGTGGAGATTTTCGCGCGTTGAACGCTCGAACAATACCAGATAGTTATCCTGTTCGTCACATTTACGATGCCACTTTTTTTATTGATGGATGTACGATGTTTTCAAAAATTGACTTAGTAAAGGCATATCAACAAATTCCAGTTGCTAAAGAAGATATTGGAAAAACCGCCATCATTACACCATTTGGACTTTTCGAATTTCCATTCATGACTTTTGGACTTCGAAATGCTGGTCAAACTTTTCAAAGGTTTATGGATGAAGTTTTACGCGGTTTAGATTTTTGTTTCGTTTACATGGACGACATTCTTGTTTTCTCTCGTTCTAAAGAAGAACACGAACATCATCTAAGAATCATTTTTGAACGTCTCTCGAAATACGGTTTACTAATCAATCCAAATAAATGCATTTTTGGAGTTGATGAGATTAATTTTTTAGGATATACTATTTCTTCCGCTGGCATCCGTACTCCAGAAGAACGTGTTCAGGCAATTAAAGATTTCCCTCTACCAAAAACAGCAAAAGGTCTTCGCCGCTTCTTGGGAATGCTGAATTTCTATCGCAAATTCATACCTCACGCATCTGAATATGAAGCTCCTTTACATAATGCAATAAGCAATCCACTTCTGAAAGGTTCTCAGCCGATAGAATGGACACCTGAATTAGAAGAAGCTTTCTCAAAATGCAAAAACTGCATTTCTTCTGCTTCACTTTTGGTCTTTCCTCGTATCGGTGTGCCACTTGGTTTATTCACAGATGCTTCAAATCACTCTGTTGGAGCCTGTTTGCAGCAGCTCGTTGATGATGTTTGGCAACCACTTGCATTCTTTTCAAAGAAAATGTCTTCGAAAGAAAATTCTTGGCCTGCTCACTATCGTGAACTTCTTGCTATATACGCTGCAATTCAGCACTTTCGTCATTTTTTGGAAGGACATCAATTCACGATCTACACAGATCACAAACCGTTGGTTTACGCTTTTAAACAAAAACGTGAAAAACTTCCACCAGTTCAACTCAATCAACTCTCTTTTATCGCGGAATTTTCAACGGATATTCAATACATTAAAGGTGCCGATAATATTGTGGCCGACACCCTTTCCCGGATTGAAGCTGTTTCCGCACCACTTGAATACGAGTTACTGTTCAAATCTCAAGAAGAAGACGAAGAACTCAAGAAGATTATTCAAGAAAATTCTTCTCTCCACATTGAACG